>NW_026846588.1:88547084-88606757 GCF_025583915.1 Anolis sagrei ordinatus
AGCCCCCGGTGGCACAGTGAGTTAAACTGCTGAGCTGCTGAGCTTGTTGACCGAAAAGTTGCAGGTTCAAATCCGGGGAATGGTGTGAGCTTGATAGCCCCAGCTTCTGTCAACTTAGCAGTCCCAGCTTCTGCCAACCTAGCAGTTTGAAAACATGGAAATGTTAGTAGATAAATAGGTACCGCTCTGGCGGGATGGTAACGGCGCTCCATGCAGTCATGCCGGCCACATGACCTTGGAGGTGTCTATGCACAATGCCGGCTCTTCGGCTTGGAAATGGAGATGAGCACCACACCCCAGAGTCAGACATGACTGGACTTAATGTCAGGGGACAACCTTTACCTTTAGAACCAACTACTGAATCTATGTATACTGTGCTAATCGTTCCTCAACTAAGACAGTAATGTCCACTCAAACTAAGATTTATTTATTTATTTATTTTGTGTCAGGAGTGACTTGAAAAACTGCAAGTCGCTTCTGGTGTGAGAGAATTGGCTGTCTGCAAGGATATTGTCCAGGGGACACCTGGATGTTTGATGTTTTACCATCCTTGTGGGAGGCTTCTCTCATGTCCCTGCATAGGGAGCTGGAGCTGACAGAGGGAGCTCATCTGCGCTCTCCCCGGATTCGAACGTCCAACCTGTTGGTCTTCAGTCCTGCTGGCACAAAGGTTTAAACATTGCACCAACGGGGGCTCTTAACCTCAGATTAGCAATTTGATTTCGCTATTGGGATTTGTCTCCTGGGTGTTGTTGGGATTCTTCTTTGTTATAGTTTATTACATACATCACTTTTCTGCCAAAAGGGGCCACAAAGCAGATTGCCCATCACTTCAATCTTGAGTATAAATTTGCATTCAGATAGGGTGATCTGGCTCACACCCCAAAATACATGGCAATTCAGAGGGGAGAGAAATGTGTAATGGCATTAAATGCATCATGTTCAAAGGATGCCAGATCAGGCTTGCAATCTTGAGGGCCATTGACAGCAGAATGCTCCCATTCCTATCAAGAGGGCCGCTCCCAAGAAACTGGCTTCAGGGTGATGAAAGCAATAATCAGAGGGGGATTGGTTCAGATCTAAATAAAAGACAAGGCCATTTAATTCCAGTCTCTCCGGGGATACTTAACATTGCCAGACAATGAGTTATACTACCTGGTCAATTTGAAATGGCTTTGTTTGTTTAATGTATATTCTGAGGCTCAGTTCAAAAACAACACTAGCTGAGCAGCTAACAGGAGGGTGGAAATCAAGTTTTAAAAGCACAATTAACACATACAAATAGTTTCTACACAACTGAAACACATCAATAGAAAGTAATAATGGCACTCTATTAATCTGTCATATCAATAGCAACTCAGCTTGAATGCCAAAGCCCTCTATGAATAGAAAGGCATTGTCTTTTTGATGTCTAGAGCTTAGTGCTACATTTAAATCATTTGGATATTTTCAAGAAACGGTTTAGAAATATCCACATGATATATTGCTTATTTAAAAGAAGATTTTGCTCATTTGTTTTCTTTCTTGCAGGGATAGTAAAGTCAGTCCCACCCCCCACTCCCCAATATTGTTGTGAGTATGATTTCCATCCACTCCAAGCAACAAGCCAGTCGTGGGGATGATAGGAAGTACAGTCCAACATCTGGAGGGCCATGGGTTTCTGTAACCCTTCCAGAACCACATGGCTTTTAGGAATGGAAGGATGGAGAAATAACTTCTATCAAGACATATGGAGCCTTCCTTTTCGGAGCAGCTTATTTTCATAACATGAAAAGGAGATAGAATCACAGAATCAAAGAGTTGGAAGAGACCTCATGGGCCATCCAGTCCAACCCCCTGCCAAGAAGCAGGAATATTGCATTCAAATCACCCCTGACAGATGGCCATCCAGCCTCTGTTTAAAAGCTTCCAAAGAAGGAGCCTCCACCACACTCCTGGGCAGAGAGTTCCACTGCTGAACGGCTCTCACAGTCAGGAAGTTCTTCCTCATGTTCAGATGGAATCTCCTCTCTAGTAGTTTGAAGCCATTGTTCCGCATCCTAGTCTCCAAGGAAGCAGAAAACAAGCTTGCTCCCTCCTCCCTGTGGCTTCCTCTCACATATTTATACATTGTTATCATATCTCCTCTCAGCCTTCTCTTCTTCAGGCTAAACATGCCCAGCTCTTAAGCCGCTCCTCATAGGGCTTGTTCTCCAGACCCTTGATCGTTTTAGTCGCCCTCCTCTGGACACATTCCAGCTTGTCAATATCTCTCTTGAATTGTGGATATCCTCATTGATTGAGGAAAATAAATAATCATTATTTTAGATGCTTTAAAAACTGTTTTAAGGCCTTAGATACAATTTAGCATGTGAAAGATTAAAGATAAGAATTAGGGCTGGGTAACAACGGAAAAATTTGTTTCTAAACTCGTTTCGTTTTTAGGGGGTCCATTGCGTTTCGTTTTTTAAAAGAATTCCGAATTTTTCTTTTAAAAAATTTCTTTATTTACGAAATTTCGTAAATTTCGAATTGATTCGTTAATGGCGGACGCGATTGCGCAATACGCTAAAAAAACCTCCAAATGGGTCAGGGGGAACTTCTGAAGCTTCCCTCTCCCTCTGTTGTTGACTGTTGGTGTCATAATTTATTTTTTTATCACTGATAAAACAAACAACAACTATAAAACTTGCACCAGACATACGGAAATAATAACGAAACAATTTCAAAACAATTTTGAAATGATTTCGAAACGATTTCGAACCAATTACGAAACAATTACGAAATAAATTGAAAAATTCGTTTTGATTTTTAGTTGCTCCTGCATGGCAAAATTCGTTTCGATTTTTAGTTGCTCCTGCATGGCTCAATATCGGATCGTAAGCTTATTTAAATACGAATCAATAACGAATTACGAAATTAACGAACGAAACCGCCCAGCCCTAATAAGAATATTAAAAATGGAATAGTTGCTGTAAGTAAGGGTCAACATGAAGATACATGTTTTTGTAATCTCAAAATGTTAAACAATACAGAGATAAGGTGGATCAATTGGTATATAGAGGCAGGGGAGGAAGACTGCTGAGGAGAGGATGAATTGGAAATTGGGCTGCAAATGGAAATAATTGTGAAATTGATTTATTATATCATGTACCCTATATGTGAAGAAATACAGAATTAAAGAAAATGAATGCAGAGATACAGAAAATTATGGAGGTGAGTACAGATTTGTTATATGCTGGCTTTAGCATAGCAAGTTAAACACCAGCTGTAGTCAATCTTGTCAGTCGAAAAGCTGCCAGTTTGAAGGTGGGTCAGGGTGAGCTCCTGGCCTTTAGCCCAGCTTCTGCCTAGCTAGCGGTTCGAAAGCAAAAATGTGATTAGGTAAATAGGTAAAGGTAAAGGTTTTCCCCTGACATTAAGTCCAGTCGTGTCCGACTCTGGGGGTTGGTGCTCATCTCCATTTCTAAGCTAAAGAACCGGTGTTGTCTATAGACACCTCCAAGGTCATGTGGCCGGCATGACTACATGGAGTGCCGGAACAGTACCTATGGAGTAGTAGTAGGGTCACACATGTATATAAATCTTTGGACTGAACAGAACTCAACAACATTCAGGCTATGTAGTACATTGTTTCTTTCTCCCATGTCCAATTGTGGCCTGCTTCAGCTCTTTATTATTTTCTAGGAGTTTTCCTGTTTTATTTATTTTTTGTTTGTTTCCTTCTCTCTCCCCCTCCCCTTATTCTTTTTATTTGCTTCTCTTATATTTAGCATAGGATGCTATTCTCAATGCTTGTTTTTCTTCTTTTCTTTTTTGTGTGGATCAGATACCAAAGGTAAACAAGAAGCTAAGTAATACTGGCATTATCCAGCTGACAAGGGCACACTAGAGTGCTAAAAGAAATCAGTTTAATTAAATGTCAATGCTTTACTGCCACTGAGTGGCAGCTATCTAATCACTTTCTTGCTGCATTCTATGTGTGATGAGTCACCAATTTTTCTGTATCAACAACAACAAATGCCTACTATTGTGCTGTTAAAGGATTTAAAGTATAACCTTTATTTGAAGGGGAAAAAATCTGAATCTACAGGAAAGTCAAGAAAATCACTATGGCTTAGTCCTACATGAATACTTTCACTTTAAGCAAAAACCATTACCTGTACTGTAATCCCTCCATGGGTGTGAGGCATAAGCTGTTACTTGTGAGAAAATACTCTGCACATGTTCTGTACAAGCTTGCTTTATACTACTAAACAGGTTCAACGGTGCTCCATGCAGTCATGCTGGCCACATGACCTTGGAGGTGTCTACAGACAATGCCGGCTCTTTGACTTAGAAATGGAGAAGAGAATCACCCTCCAGAGTAAAAAAAACAACTAGGCTTAATGCCATTGGAAATCTTTATCTTTACTACAAATATGAAGTCAAGCAGCTCAAATGCCTTACCGTCAGTTCTTCCTAATGTTCAGGTGGAATCTCCTCTCCTGTTATTTGAAACTAAGGCTCCATTGAGTCCTAGCAGAATGGCTTCACCATAGCAGAATGGGATTGGATTGGATTGGATTGGATAGCCTTTGGAGTCTTTGGGTGGCCTTTGGAGTCAGCAGTATGATACAGCAGCTCAAAAGGCCAATGTGATTGTCTTTTCTTGCATAGCAGAACAGGATTGCATGGAATGGCTCTTGGAGTCTCATCCAACTCTGTGATACTATCATAACCTAAACATGAGCCAACAGTGTGATCCAGCAGCTTAAAAAGCCAATGCAGTTGTGTTTTCCTGTGTATCAGAATGGGATTGGATTGGATGGCTCATGGAGTCTCGTCCAATTTTGTGATTGTATCACAAGCTAAACATGAGTCAATAGTGTAATGCAGTAGCAAAAAAGGCCAATGCAATTGTGTTGTTCCAACATAGCAGAATGGGATTGGATTGCCTTTGGAGTCCCTTCCAACTCTGGCTCTATTTTTGATCCCAAGTAGATAAGTCATAATTTCCTGCTTCCCTTTAAGACAGTGGTGTCAAATATGTGACCCTCCAGGTGTCTTGGACTTCAGCTCCCAGAATTCCTTACCATTGGACAAGTTGGCTAGGGCACCTGGAATCTGAAGTTCAGACATGTGAAGGGCTACTAGTTTGACACCTCTTCTCTAGGCCATAAGCTACCTGGCAGTAGAGGAACTGCTCCCCCTTGGCACATATCTATTTAATCCATTGTGCATAGAGAGGTTGTAAAAGAAGATAGTCCTAAGGGCCAGGCGCCAGCAGTCTGGCAGGATCACCAGCTCCTCAGGGCTGGGCTTAGCTGATCAAAGGGATCCAAAGTGGGGCAACTCCCACCTCATTCCCTCCAGACTATCATTGTCCTTAGCTTTTGCATGGGAGACAATACCACTCCCTACCACCGCCTCCCTTTCTTGGGCTTGTTTGAGATCACACATCATTATCTACTCAGAGGAGCAGTTTCCCTTTTAAGTATCCACCATAAGCAAATGGATGACTGTTTGTAACACTCTCCACCCTCTTTGGAAATGCTAACAAGTTTATTTAGCTGGGCCTTTGAAGTACTGATCCTTGCTATTAGATACTCAATTAGGCATCAATGAGATTAACTGAGCTAAGAAGACCTTTTGTTTGAAGCATCCAGGACCACTAACTTGTCCCTTGTCCTGTTTCTTCCTTGCTTTGTTTGAGTCACAAGAGGAGGAGGTGGTATCACTAAGTCACAGGACATCCACTAGGCCTGTGTAACTCACACATTTTTAAAAACCTAGCATTTGATGGGATCATTTGACATCTACCCACCCACTATTCCAGCATCTTTACAAATTAGGATCCCAATGCCACTCTCTCCGCTCTGATATGGAAAATCAAATCACAGCGGGAGCCATTGATTTCAAGTAACAATAAAGCTGTGAACCTAAAGCCAGGTTTATCTGAGTAAGTCTCCTTTAACTCTTTGAAAATGATTTAAGGATCAAAAGGCTGGGATTATGAAATGCATGGAGAAGAATTGAAAAAAAAGTGCAGATGAGATACACAGGCTGTTTCTCGTATTTCTTTATATTGTGATAAGTCAGATATGACTTGGAGGCACACAACAATAACAAAACCAACTACCCAGAAAATAGTCAGGAAACTAAACCAGAGAATAAAGGAGTCTTGGCTCTGGTCCAACAAAATTACTATGATTTTTTTTTTTTTGAGATTACAACTTCCAGAATTCTCCAGCATTTGGAGACAACAACTTCGAGAATGTTTTCCAGAGAGTTACATTTGATGTATTGCCAAAGGCTTCATGTGTTGCTGTGAGTTTTCCAGGCTATATGGCCATGTTCCAGAAGCATATTCACCAGACATTTCACCCACATCTATGGCAGGCATCCTGTGAAGTCTGCCATATATTTGAGGATGATTGAGAATGCCTGCCATAGATGTAGGCAAAACGTCAGGAGAATATGCTTTTGGAACATGGCTATATAGCTTGGAAAACTCACAGCAACCCTATGATCCCAGCCATGAAAGCCTTTGACTGCACAACTTCCAGAATTCTCCAGCCATTCTCTCCCGCCATCTCTGAACTGCATTGTTTTTGGCAGTGTAGATCCAGCCTATGGTTACACCACAATAAATTGGAGTAGGTGACATGTATTTCTCCAGGTGCTCTTGAGTGCTGTTCTCCTTAACCCTGGTCAGTATAGACAATTCTGAGAGATGTCCTGAGATAAATCCAACATCTGTAGTGCCACACATTTCCCTACCTCTGCTTTAAGGTGCACACAAGGAGTTTTTGGGATTTCATCAAGCTTTTCTTTTAGTTCTCATATTTTCTAGTTTAAAAAAATATGCCTCCCATTGCTATATTCTTTTTTTATACACTCCTTTAACATTATTTTCTTTTCTCCCTCCTTTTCAAAGCCAGATTCTTTACTCTTTATATTGCCCTTCCTTTACACATTGTGCTGCAGATGAGTCAAAAACATCTGGATGGAACCACAGCTTACCCCTTTTCCTATTATAACTGCTACATAGAAAAAAAATCTTCAAGCCACAGCTTTCCTTTTGAGTTTCTTGGAAAAGGGAAGGGGGATTTCCTGGTTAATTGACAGTTAATTGTGCATCAAAGGGATAGAAAATAGCTAAAGATTAGGCCTAATGGTGAGAAGGGTGAGATCTTTGCTTCAAAACCACAGATCTCAGATGGGTTTTCCCAGGTTATGCTAGCTACCTGATATTGGGCTCCATGGAGTCTGGGGACAGCAGGGGGGCAGGAAAGTTGACCCACAACTGCTCAGCTCTCTGCTGGTTTGCTTGGCCAAATAATGGTAAGGGATCCTGATTGGGCATGCCTGCACTCAAGTCTCCTTGCTAACATTAGTCCTTTCCTTGAGTTTGCTTGGTGAGGAGTCATCTGAGCTTCTTTAAAATGGGCTCATAAGATCAGGAAGGACTTCTAAACTACAAACTATGTCTGGGTAATGAATTGTGTGGCCTTTCAAATATTGCTGGTTTGCAGTTCCCAACAGCCTCAGCATACATTTACGTAGTGGTTCTCAACCTGTGGGTCCCCAGATGTTTTGGACTTCACCTCCCAGAAATCCTAACAACTGGTAAATTGGTTGGGGTTTCTGGGAGTTGTAGACCAGAACACCTGGGGACCCACAGGTTGAGAACTACTGCATTAAAGAATCAGAGATACTGTGTAGACCCGTGAGGAGGAAACTACTATTACACGGCAACAATGGTACTCACTCTTTGACCACGGGAAAAGTTGTGTGCTTGTACTGCATCTTCCAAAATCCCCTATCCTATCATTCTCAAGCTCTTGTTCTCCTGATGTTTTGATCTTCAATTCACAATACGTTGGCGATGGTCAGAGATTCAGGGAATTGAAATCCAAATCACCTGAAAGACTAGAGTTTGGAAACCACTTTCCCAGCCAATACAGCCAGAGGCTAATTTCTAAAAGGGTAGATCTGATTGTTGCAGCTAAAACAACAAAGAGTGTTGTGAGACGCAAAGTCTTCTCTGGGGTCCTGGTTGATAAGTAGCCTTGAGCTACACCTTTTCAACACATCTCTGGATGCTTGGAGACTGGAATACTGAGATATGGCTTCTGTTTAGCCAACAGGTTTTCTTCAGTCTTCTCATGATCAAAGGCTCAGATTTAAGATCACAGCAATTTGCAATCAGTGACAACACCAAGGACCTGAAAGGTATTGTGCTTTTTGCTAAAGGTGAAGAGTAGAGAGAATTCGGTTTTTCAGAACGTCCATGAATGAGATCAGTATCAGCAACTAAAATATTTCCCTCCTTTGTTTTTCATTCACTCTCAAAAAACAAAACAAAAAATGGAAACAAAAAAGGGAAAATAAAAATAAAGCTGTAAAAAGACATATGGGTGGGACTGTAGATTACACATTAAATTTTGCTGCCTATATTTCAGGCTAAGCTACAATAGTTATAGTGAGAAAACATTAGTTGGGGAATGGCTCACAACAACACTTACTACTTCATCACACTAGAGAATGAATCCACTGCCTTCTGCAGAATTCTGGGATTTGTAGTTTAGTGAGGCTGTTAACTACAAACCCCAGAATTCTGCAGGAGGCAGAAGCCAGATTTAAAATGGATTCATTCTCTAGTGTGATGAGGTCCTTGTTGGACTTGTGCAGACTTCCTTACAACTCTCAGCATCTTTGGAGGAATACTGAGAAAGATAGTCTAGCAACATTTAGATTGTGGAAGAGTTCTACCGCTGCACTACAAAATGTAGTAAATGTCTGAGTAAACAATCATTGAACTGGGTAGCTCATCAAAATTGTCCTCCTGGTTTGAGTCTTCTGTTCAAATAGACTTGTATTGGGACATGTTCAAGTTCAACCATCATATATTTTTAAATAAAAGTAATCTTATGCCTAGGTGTGAATGCACACTGAGTTGAAAGTAAAAGGTGAAAGATCCATAGGATCTGAAGAGAAACCAGAGTATAGTTGTGGGTCCGTGGACCATTATGAAGTTTTTAAAACTTTAAAAAAACAAACAAACACTGAGTTGAAAGGAGTCTTACCATGCTCTCATTTAACATAAACTGAGGAATTGTGGTTTAACTGCCCTAAAGGCACCAGATCTCATCGGGGCTTACATGGGGGCAAGCCCGGACAACATTACAATGAAATAAACCCAAAAACACAACCAACAATCAACATCATCAAAATTACATAGAAGAAGAAAAAACATTCCAATAAACACAGTCACGATAACAGTGGGCGGGCCACGTGTAAAAGGATAAAACAGTTAAAAAGCACTAATGAGATGAAATAGGAGAAAGTTATTGGAAGGGAGCTCGTAAAAACAAACAGTGTTATAGAACTAAACTTCCCATGTGGAGGGCATGTACCCCAGTGGCAGAAGCGTTGAGGGGAGCAGTGGTATCATGTTATGCACCTACTCTCCAAAGGCGCAGCAAAAGAGCCGGTTTTAAGGTTCTTTTTGAACGTTTCTAGTGAAGGGGCTTTCTTGATCTCTCCAGGTAATGAGTTCCAGAGTCGGGGGGCCACAGAGGAGAAGGCTCTCTCCCTTGTGCCCACAAGATGAACTTGTGAAATGGTAGGGGCGAAAGGATGGCCTACCCCAAAGATCGAAGGGCCCGGGTTGGTACATGGAGAGAGATACAGTCACGAAGGTAGGTGGGTCCCAAACCGTTTAGGGCTTGCGTGAGTGGCAGAAAAGATATACTATTGGCATTCAAAAAATAAATTCCTTCTTTCTAATAACTCTTTTGCAAAATATGGCCAGTGTTGTGCAGTGCTTGAGTGTTCAACTATTGTGTTCATTCAGTCGCTTCCAACTCTTTGTGACCTCATGGACCAGCCCACGCTAGAGCTCCCTGTCATCCATCACCACCCTCAGCTCCAAAGTCAAGGCAGTCACTTCAAGGATACCATCCATCCATCTTGCCGTTGGTCGGCCCCTCTTCCTTTTTCCTTCCATTTCCCCAGCATCATTATCTTCTCCAAGCTTTCCTGTTTTATCATAATGTGGCCAAAGTAGTTTATCTTTGCCTCTAATATCCTTCCCTCCAGTGAGCAGTTGGACATTACCGTATTTTCTGGAGTATGAACTGGTTTGATATTCTCATGGTCCAAGGCACTCTCAGATTTTCCTCTAGCACCACAGTTCAAAAGCATCTATTTTCCCTTGCTCAGCCTTCCTTATGGTCCAGCTCTCGCACACATAGGTTACTACAGGGAATACCATTACTTTAACTATGCAGACCTTTGTTGCCAATGTGATGTCTCTACTCTTCACTATTTTATTGAGATTGGTCATTGCTCTCCTCCTAAGAAGTAAACGTCTCCTGATTTACTGGCTGCAGTCTGCATCAGCTGTCTCAGACATGAAAACGACTGAGAGACTTTGGGAACACTTTCTCAGCCTCACAGGAAGGCAAAGGCAATGACCCTGGGCACAAATCTTGCCAAGAAAACTCAATGATAGGTCTGCCTTAAGGGCATCATAAGTCAGAACCTCTTTCTTTCTTTCTTTCTTTCTTTCTTTCTTTCTTTCTTTCTTTCTTTCTTTCTTTCTTTCTTGTAGTTATTGACCATCTTTCTCACCACTGGGGGGACTCAAGGCAGTGCATAACATACTCAAGACGATGTACAACATTTAAAGCACACAAAAACAAACTGTGGCCCTAGAAATTAAGAAAAATAATATATACAGAGTAATATATTTATTTTCATTATCTATGTACATAACTATATGACTATCTCTAATTGCATATGGTCCCCTTTGAAAAGGATTCATAATGAATTAATTTTTAATCAATTTTAAATCAACTAATAATCCATCAAGTTGCTTGTGACGTGGGCAAACATTGCAGTTCAAATTCACACGCCCATTAAATTCTAATGCCAAAGCTTAAATCAGGCCAAGCAATTAAAAAAAAAACATATTTAATATTCCTAAATTTGCTATGTTATTAGCCAAACTGCAATAGCTCAAAAAGTGCTTCTATTTCAAAGAAACATGAGTTAATCACCTTATCACCTTCTGGTTGAATTTCTCTTTACTTCCTGTTTATTTCAACTTCTCTGTTGTTAGTTTATCTCACCTCTCTTCCATTTTCCTCCATGAACTCTCTGAAGTGCCTTGTTTGCTTAAGGCCTCATGTCTTCTGTTTTTTGCAGTAACACAGCAGGAGACCACAGCTTCTGTAAAAGAGATGACCTGATGTGATATGTCACATCCTCAACTAAGTAGAATATAGAAAAGTAAGTTCTAAACCCAGTCCCTCCATCTGTTTTTGATAGGGTTTGAAGGTCTTGATCTGATGTGCGGATGCCCCATTCCCCAAATATGCTGATTGCTTGTGATCTTGGCCATGTAAGGGTTAGGTGTTATGAGCCATGTTCTTAAGCACTGTGTCCCCATATAGACAGCATTCTCCACCTGGGACAAAGGAGTAAGGGTTGGGGTATCCAGCATGTACCCTTGAAAGGTATAGTTGGGTCTGGTTGGAAAAGCAAACAAATAGTTCATTACAAAATAAATGTTGACTGAATAAAGGGACTGTTACTAAAGATCAGCACACCAAAGTCTTGTATTTTTAATCAAAATATTCGCTATCCCATTTTTATATTTTTATTTTCAATCTTTTGCATGCTTAATTGAATCTAAGTTCTTAAAACTGTTTCGGTAAGCATTTAATTTTTAGGTTCAAGCGAAGTGAGATAAACTAACAACAGAGAAGTTGAAATAAACAGGAAGTGTAGAGAAATTCAACCAGAAGGCGATAAGGTGATTAACTCATGTTTCTTTGAAATATGTATGGTTTTGCCTCAGTATAAGACAACATGGTTTATACAAATGAAACTAATAATATCAAATTTGGAATAAAGTGCCCCAAGTGAATGTCATTTGGATTGGAACTATAACTCATGGTTCATTTCCATCTTGGGCAGAGATTATGGGAATTACAATAAAAACATATAAAGAGTGTATGTTTGCTTCCAGGTCCTCTGTTAGCTTATGTCAAACTCTTGAATTTCATAAGGGTTTCTTAGTCATTTGCCATTGCCTTCTGAAATGTAGCCTACGGCACCTGGCATTCTATACTAACCAGAATGAGCCTGCTTCTGTTCCAAGATAAGACAGGATCTGATGACCTTAGCATATTTAGAACATATTTTTTTCTTTTAAAAAAGTTGAATTCAGGCTGATGAGAAGTGAATAGCATAAGTTTTCTGATCTGAGTCTCTTTGTTTCTGCCTTTCTGTAGGGTGCATAGGCTGCAAATAGCTCAGAAAAAGTTAAGGGGGGGGGGGCAGGACTGATAAACACCCTAAGCAGTTGGGGTTGGATTGGATAGCCCATGAGGTCTCTTCCAGCTCTATGATTCTATGATGCCATGAACATGAGTGATAAGGCCTTCATGGACAGGAAGATTGGTATGGTGTCCAGGAAACAACTGAAACTCTATCAAACATGCATGTACTTTAGCTTATTCAGCCTTCTCCTCCTCCCTGCCTTCTCTAGATTATACTGAAGGGTCCCCCAATCTTGTGGAAGCATATCTAGGGGGCATATAAGGTTTCATGAGAAATTAGGGATCATTTCCAGTAGTATACTCCATCTCTGCTTGTCAACATCTACAACCCTTCTTGGCTTGCAGCTCCTCATCTCACATAGCAAACTGAGCCAGTTCCACTCTAAAGAAGACCTGGAGGATTACAGGGGCCCATGCCTGCCCCAGGAATTTTCACTCTGGAGGTGAGCACACACTCTGGCCCACAGAAAACCCCATGATAAGTTTGCCTTTGGGTTGCCATAAGTTGGAAATAATTTGAAGACACTTAAAAACAAATAGACACACTGCACTGGTTATTATTACTAGGATTTATTGAATAAAGTAAAGCACTCCCAGAAGATGGCCATTCAACCTCTATCGCTTCTCAGCCTTTTGGCTAAGATCAAGTGTAGTATCTACTGAAAGATGGAAAGTCCACCATCTTCTTAGGCACTCCATTTGAACATCTTGCATGGTCAAGAAGTTCTGCTTAAAATTTAAGTATTAGTCCTTCTACTCCAGTGGTTCTCAACTTGTGGGTCCCCAGATGTTTTGACCTTCAACTTCCACCACTTTCTACATAATTCATACATTTTAACATGACAGTTATATCACCACTCAATACTTTCTTCTCCAAGCTACCCATGCCAAGTTCATGGTGTTAGGCAAAAAATATATCTTGGGATGCTTCTCCTTCCATAATCTGCACGAGAAACATATTATGTTCTGATATATTGTTCAGTCTCTCTGAGCCCATCTACACAGCCCTATATCCCAGAATATCAAGGCAGGAAACCTCACATTATCTGAGTGTGGACCCAGTTCAAAGCAGATATTGTGGGATTTTCTGCCTTGATATTCTGGGATATAGGACTGTATGGAAGCCCCCCCCTTCCCCCCTCTCTCTGGTAATAAAATTCTTAGGTCTGAAATGGAAATGGACAATGAATTGTGCCATTTCACAGTCCACTTATTCTTCTCCATGTGAATCAGTTACTCAGAGAAAAGGTAGAAAGAGATTCTGGTGTTATAAATCTTATCTCTTCAATTAAGGATAGATTAAGGTGTCTCCAAGCCTTGACATGGAAAGTCTGATGAGACATAAGAGAGACCAGGACTAGGAAACAGGAAATCAAATAGAAATCAAATACACACAAATACACTAAAGGATTTCTATTTTCTTTTCGTGTTACCTCCATGTCAACGGGAGAGAATGAAACTGTTGAAAAGCTTCCCAGTTCCAAATGTACTAGTAAATGATTGGAAGTGATATCTCTTCCATCCTATTTCATTTTCAGGAATTTTTAAAAAGTTCTTGGGGTCATTTAATGTTTATCGAGGTGAAGGATCTGGGAACTTTGGAGAACTCCAAAGGTCCCACAAGCTACCTGGGGTCTGAACTGTCAGAAAGAGGTGTTCTATGTGCTGCATATGGAACCCATGCACTGCATGTAATTCAATTACTATTTTTAAAGATGTAAATTTGACATTATAAAATGTATGAATGCATATATCCTTGTAAACTTTTGATCATGAGAGGCACCTTCTACACAGCTGGGGAAAGGAGTGGGGGTTATTCACTTCCCCTCATACAAATATACTAACCATTGAACAAAGCACAACTCTCTGTATAGCCTTTTTGGGGACGGTCATAGGAAGCAAGTGTCAGGACAATCTGCTGCTCTTAGGGCATTCACACATGTCTTAATTCAGGAGCCAACGCCCCTGTTTACAAGGATGCATATTATAAATAGTACATTCATTAGAAAACTGACAAAATGTCAACATGGTTTTTCTCCCTTATTCTGATATGTGGACTTCAGCTTGGCCTAGACATAAACTGAATGTTTTGTAAAGAAAACAATGTAGTCTCAGGGGTGTTGTAGGTTTTTTGGGGCTGTATGGCCATGGTCTAGAGGCATTCTCTCCTGACGCTTCACCTGCATCTATGGCAAGCATCCTCAGAGGTAGTGAGATCTGTTGGAACTAGGAAAAAGGGTTTATATATCTGTGGAATGACCAGGGTGGGACAAAGGACTCTTGTCTGGTGGAGCAAGGTGTGAATGTTTCAACTGACCACTTTGATTAGCATATAATGGCCTGACAGTGCCTGGAGCAAACTTTTGTTGAGAGGTGATTAGATATCCTTGTTTGTTTCCTCTCTGTTGTTGTGCTGTTTAGTTTATTCAATGCTTAGACCATAGGTCTGTTGTTGTGCTGTTGTAATTTTTGAGTTTTTTAGGGCACAAACATCAGGAAACAATGCCTCTAGACCATGGCCATATAGCCCGAAAAAACCTACAACAACCCAGTGATTCCAGCCATGAAAGCCTTCAACAATAGTGTAGTCTCATGTCAGACTCTCAGGAGGAAATCAGGAATACAAATATAATTGGTGTGTTTGTATGTTTTAAAGCATATTATGTTTATCTCAATTATGTGCACACATGTCCTAATTTATAAACGATAAGAGGTTACTCACAGGAAGCAGATGTGGCTGAAATGAACCAAATAGTAAAACTTTTATTATGTTAAGAAACATTTAAAAATGTCACGTTGACACGAAGTGAAAAGATAACATATCTAAAATATAGGCTAGAACTGTTTAATATTTTAATATTTTGTTTTACATGGAATGTATTTGTATACATGGATTGATAATTCAGTATATTTTACTTCCCTGATGGTAGTACAATCATTTGTCTTGTTCCCTGTAATAACTCTGGAAAATGCTCCAACATATAAAATGAACTGAGAGGTTGTTGGTGGTGGTGATACAAGGACCATGTAGTTTAAAGTGCTAATACTTTTATGGTGAGTACTGAAAAGATGAAAAATAGATTGTTGCATAGGCAGTACAATAGACTGACCAGTGTGGCAGAGAGTAGGACTCTGGAGACCAGCATTCAAATTTCACTTGTCCATGAAAACCCACTGGGCAAGTCACACATTCTTAGCCTCAGAAAACATTGTGATAGATTTGTCTTAGGGTCATCATAACTCAGAAATGACTTGAAGGTGCACAATAGCCTGAAATACTGTCCTAGATTGCACAGTGGTTGAACAAACATATGGTCCTATGGAAATGATAGGTGTTAATGAATAAAATTGTGCATCTGGTTTAATGTTTGCTTCAGACAGTATTGCTACTGCAAAGTATCCAAAAGCAAGAGCTACAAAATAGGTTCAAAACTGGCCATATTTACATAATGCTTGGGGCATGTTCAACCTGAACATCACTGTTAATTATTATTATTATTATTATTATTATTATTATTATTATTATTATTATTATTATTACATAGCAGCTATTCCATATTGAGTTACATTACTTTTTCTGTGCTTGAGTTGATGGCTTAAATATTATAATGAAGAAAGCTCACTGCAAATACTGAAGAAAAAAAAACCCAAAACTGCTCCAGTCAGTGGGCTATGAACAAAATACCATCATTTCTCTTGTTTCTAAATTGTTTTAGCAATGATCAAAGTTGATCAGTGTTTTAATGTAATTATTGCACAACCCTTACATCAAAAGATTCTTGTACTCTATCTCAGTATCAGCTACATAACCAGTCAGATCCATTCAGATACTACCCCCCACCCAGCAGAATAATCTGCCCCCAATTAAAGTCAAGGATAAGACAAATAATTTGGAATTAGTCTATGTCCTTTTTAGGACAAACTCTAATTTATATAACAAGTCAAGGCCCAATTGGACCTCATTGAACATACATTTATATTAATAGATCACTTTCCCACTTGGTCAACAAGTAAATAAATGTCCTTGTGCAAAAAATCTTCTTCACATATGTATCCAAGATCATGAAGTTCTGTAGCTCTGGATACTCAGTGAAAGAACAAAGTTTAGTGCAAATCCTTTTGCAAGTCCCCGGCTTGGCATCAGAGGGTCATGAATACAGTCCGAGGGTCTTGGTATCCCACAAGGCAAGGCAAGGGCATGGGCCAGAGAGCCCCTGGCTGCCCTGCTGAGGGGCTCCTGGGGTCAATGGGGGGAGCCGGTAGAGGTGGGAAAGGCAGGCCCAAAGGCATGGGATCTTCCCTCTTGCTCACTGTCTGCTGGTGGGGTGAATACATGTAGGACAAAGGCCCACTCGGGGGAGCAAAGGGGAGAGGACTGTAAAAAGGAATGGAAGAATAAACCTCTGGTCGCATCTCCTGCATCTGGCGCTTCAGCTTCATCCGCCGGTTTTGGAACCAGGTCTTGATCTGTGGGTAAGAAAGAAGAAGAGTTGGATGAACCCAAATAGTTCCATGGTACAGTCTTCATACAAGCAATGCAAGAAAACCAACAGAAACCCAAGCAATTTTCATAGCATGTGCTTTTATTGACTAGAGACTACTTCATCTGGTCTAATCCAGACATCATTTTGCACTATATGATCATTGCCCTATGACCCAACCCATCACCATGCTTCCTGTGTCCATAACCTGTGCCTAAGTCCATAACTTGTGTCTTATTCTCTCCCCTACTTCTCAAAACCACTCACCTAACAACTTTGTATTTTTTTATTCAAAATAAAAGAAAACATAATAGACAGGCAATCACAAAAAAGCAAAAATGTTGGATATATAATGCTAAAACCATTCAACTACTATATCCATTACAATAATCCTGGTCTTTCTATGGCATTCCAGCCTGTCTAAAAACTTCAAGAGAAGGAAACTCAATCACACTTCTACATCAAAACAGATGCACAAAAATGAAACTCACATGTATGAACATATCGATGAAGTATAGAAACAAACTATTCCAACAAACCTCCACTCACTATTGGATCTTATTATTGTACTCCCTTTAAATGAAGGTATATTTGGTAATATTCGTCTGTTTCATAAATTCTATAACAGACAACAGTCCCCAGTGTTGTGAAAGATGTTATCCTTTTCTTAAACCCATAATCTGTGTCTTATTCTCTCCCTGGCCTTTTTCAGCTGCTCCTCTGCCAGCTTTCCCATTGCATATTATAGGATCATACAGTTGAAAGATGCATGTAGTCCAACCCCCTGCCATGCAGAAGCACTCCTGACAGATGACCATTCAGCCTCTGTTTTTAAACCTCCAAAGAAAGAGATTTCACCACATTATGAAACAGCATATTTTGCTGTCCAACTGCTTTGACCTTCAGGAGATTCTTCCCAATGTTTGGGTGGAATCTCTTTTTCTGAAGCTCTGTGCCCTAGTCTTTAAAGAGCAGAAAACAAGCCTGCCAGCTCCTCAGTTGACATCCTTTCAAAGATTGGAAACTCCAAAGTTTCTTCTCAGCTGAACCTCTCCAACTCTCTAAACTATTTCTAATAGAGCTTGTGTAGGGTTCTTTGACCATGTGTTCTACCTCAGGGATGCTAGTTGGATGGCATGAGTTCATGCCAGCTTGCCTTCCAGACCTTTGACAATGTTGGACATATTCCTGCTACCTTATGATCATGAAAATAATCCTGGTCCTTCTCTGGCATCCAGCCTGTTTAAAAACCTCCAGAGAAGGAGACTCCAACACACTTCCAGGCGGTAGCATATTCTCCTGTCCAACATGAAGTCAGGAAGTTTTTCATAATATCAAGTGGAGATCCCTTTGGCCGCTGTGCCTACAACCTGTGCCTGAGTCCATTCCTTGTGCCTGCTTCTCTCCCCTGCCTTTGCCAACTGCATGCCTTGGGTCTGTGGGCCACTCCACCCCTTGGCAGCCCGCGGGGAGGATTGGGGAGGGGTGAAAAGGAGGCCTTACCTGGACCTCGGAGAGCTGCATCTTGGCGGCCAGCTTGCGCCTCTGCGCGGCGCCCAGGTAGCGGTGGCGCTGGAAGGCGCTCTCCAGGGTGCTGATCTGCTCCAGGCTGAAGGCCGTGCGGAGCCGGCGCCGGGGGCTGCTGCTGCTGCTGCTGCTGCTGCTGCTGCTTTGGGGGCTCTTCCCGGCGGGTGGGCCTCCTTCCGAGAGGCTCCCTTCCCCGTCCGAGCCGCCCCCCGAGGACACCCACTCCCCCTCGGGGCACGCCAAGGCTGTGGGAGAAACAAGAAAGACGTCAGCTCCACGTCCACCAGGCACAACAAGCAGTCCATCCACTTATTTGAGCGTCTTCAAGCTCTTCCCGACTTGCGGCAACTCTTCCCTCGTGTTTCCTTGTGCCTTGGCCTTCCTCCGAGGCTGAGAGGGAGTTCCCATAACCGAGTGGGGATTTGAACTCTTATCTCCCAGGGCCCTTCATCACAGTTATATAACTCAGAAAATCAAGGCAGAAAAATCCCACAATATCTGTTTTGAAGTGGGTTATTTCAGGGTCCTTCCACACAGCCCTATATCCCAGAATATCAAGGCAGAAAATCTCACGTTATCTGAGTTTGGATTCAGGGCCCTTCCGCACAGCCATATAACCCAGAATATCAAGGCAGAAAATCCCAGAATATCTTCTTTCAACTGGGTTATCTCAGGGTCCTTCCATACAGTCCTATATTCCAGAATATCAAGGCAGAAAATCTCACATTATCTGAGTTTGGATTCAGGGCCCTTCCACACAGCCCTATACCCCGGGATATCAAGGCAGAAAATCCCAGAATATCTGCTTTGAAGTGGTTATCTCAGGGCCTTCCCACACAGCCCTATATCCCAGGATATCATGGCACAAGCCAGTCAAGGTAGTCCCAGTGGTGATTGGCACACTGGGTATAGTGCCTAAAGACCTTGGCCTGCACTTAAACACCATTGGCGCTGACAAAATTACCATCTGCCAGCTGCAAAAGGCCACCTTACTGGGATCTGCACCATTATTCGCAATACATCACACAGTCCTAGACACTTGGGAAGTGTCCGACGTGTGATCCAATACAACAGCCAGCAGAGTGTCTGCTGTGGACTCATCTTGTGGTGTTTCTAATAATAATAATAATAATAATAATAATAATAATAATAATAATAATTTATTTATTTATACCCCGCCGCCATTTTCTAGAAGCATTCTCTCCTGATGTTTCTCCTACATCTGTGGCAGGTATCCTAAGAGGTTGTGACCTCACAACTTCTGAGGATGCCTGCCACAGATGCAGGTGAAACCTCAGGCGAGAATGCTTCTAGAACATGGCCATACAGCCCAAAAAACCTATAACAACCCAGTGATTCCGGCCATGCAATTTTGACACTATAATAATAATAATAATAATAATAATAATAATAATAACTTGAACAGCCCCTACCTTTCCAGAAGCAGATTTTGAAGCCATATCAATTTCCTGCAGAAGTGTTCCCTTTTAACTTTTCCAAGGCCCGTTACACACAGCTTGATAAAATCCCCATATTTTCTTCTTTGAACTGGGATATATGGCAACTCAGCTAATCCAGTTCAAATCAGCTATTGTGGAATTTTCTGCCTTGATGTTCTGGGGTTATATGGCTGTGTGGAAGGGCCCTGAATCTATTGCTATTCACCAAATTTGTTGAATCCTTGTGCTTCTTCAATTGGGGAGGGTCTTTTCCCTCTCTGTGCCTTTAATAATGTTTTAAACCTAGGGTACATCTACAGCTCAGAAGGAATGCAGTTTGAAACCACTTTAACTGCCAGTGCTGAGTGCCATGGAATCAGGAGAGTGGTCACTCCCCAAGGTCCTTATTGAGCCTTGTCTGTTTCCTCAGCCAAAGATCTCTCCCAGGATTCCAGAACATTCAAATATATGGTAGTTCATAGAAACATAGAGTTGGAAGAGACCTCACCAGCCATCCAGTCCAAACCCCTGCCAAGAAGCAGGAAAATTGCATTCAAAGCACCCCCAACAGATGACCATCCAGCCTCTGTTTAAAAGCCTCCAAAGAAGGAGCCCCCACCACACTCCAGGGCAGAGAGTTCCACTGCTGAACAGGTCTCACAGTCAGGAAGTTCTTCCTTATGTTCAGATGGAATCTCCTCTCCTGTAGTTTGAAGCCATTGTTCCATTGTGTCCTAGTCTCCAGGCCAGCAGAAAACAAGTTTGCTATGACTTCCTCTCACATATTTATATATGGCTATCATGTCTCCTTTCAGCCTTCTCTTCTGCAGGCGAAACATGCCCAGCTCTTCAAGCCGCTCCTCATATGGCTTGTTCTCCAGACCCTTGATGAGGAACAGCTTGAAGAGCTGGGCATGTTTAGCCTGAAGTTAGAGATATGATAGTTCGAGTGGTGCCAATAAACTGCATCCCTCCTTAAGTGTAGATGTACCCTGAGAACCCAAGAAAGACAAATCCGTAAGGAGAGAGAGAGAGAATGGGAGAGAGAGAGGCCAAGGGCTGAGCCTTACCTGCGGAAGAGGGAGCGAAGGGTCCCAGTGAAGCCTTGGGCGGCGAAGGGGGTACTTGCTGCTGCTGGGGAGGCGACCCTCGGCTCACAGGAGGGCCTTCTCTCTCCGAAGGCACCCCCTGGACGTAGGGCTCTCCCCGCCGGGCCTCGGGGGGCTCTTCGCGGGACTCCTTGGGCGCCCGGCTGCTCTGGGAAAGCCAGGCCACGGAGGCAAAGGGCGCCTTGGTCATGGCTGGGGAGTGGGATTGCTTTGCCTTTGCTGGAAGGTTTGAGGAAGAAAGCAAGGCCCTGCGAGGCTGGCCGGATTTATATGGGGCGGCCCTCCCTCCTCCCTCCGCCCCGTGGGGGGGGGGGTGTCCAGCAGGCACATCAAAGGGGCCGGTCAAGGGCCGCCTCGGGGGCCCATTCGCACTTTCCCCCCAAAGCCTGGCTCCGCGGTGTCTGCCACCGATAGGGACTCTTGCCTCCTGTCACCTCCTTAGCCTTGAAGAAAGGGTTTCAAAAGGCAACCTGGGATTGAAAGAATCACCATCAGGGATTTGGCAAGGGCCATTCTTTGCCTAAAGAGACATGGGCCTGATTGGGTTGCCCAAAATACCTTTAAAGCATGGCGCTCTGTAGAGGGTTTCCAACAGAATGAATGCCCCCTTCTCAGGAGGCCTTTCCACAGTGGCATCTTGGCAATGGGCTGGACTAGATGATCTTTGGGCTCTCTCCTGTACTTCCACAAGACCTTACATCTTTATCTCACAAGAAGATATAGATATAGAAATATAGATATAGACATAGATATATATCTTACTATATATATATATATATATAGTAAGATAACTAGCTCACAAGAAGGTATACATATACATATGTTAGTTTATTTAGCTTGATAATCTAGCTCACAAGAAGATATATACACACACACATTATTTTATTTAGTTTGATAACCTAAACAGGGTATAGGGTTACAGCCTGTGTTGGATGGGGTCGCACTCCCCCTGAAGACGCAGGTTCGCAGTTTGGGTGTGATCCTGGACTCATCACTGAGCCTGGAACCTCAGGTTTCGGCGGTGACCAGGGGAGCATTTGCACAGTTAAAACTTGTGCGCCAACTGCGCCCGTACCTTGGGAAGTCTGACTTGGCCACGGTAGTCCACGCTCTGGTTACATCCCGTCTAGACTACTGCAACGCTCTCTACGTGGGGTTGCCTTTGAAGACGGCTCGGAAGCTCCAACTAGTCCAACGCTCGGCAGCCATGATACTAACAGGAGCGGAGCGCAGGGAGCATACAACTCCTCTGCTGCACCAGCTCCACTGGCTGCCGATTTGCTACCGGGCTCAATTCAAAGTGCTGGCGTTGGCCTATAAAGCCCTAAACGGTTCTGGCCCAAATTACCTATCCGAACGTATCTCTGCCTATGAACCCACCAGGACCCTAAGATCTTCTGGGGAGGCCCTGCTCTCTATCCCGCCTGCTTCACAGGTGCGGCTGGCGGGGACGAGAGACAGGGCCTTTTCTGTGGTGGCCCCCCAGCTGTGGAACGCCCTTCCTATGGAGGTAAGATCAGCCCCCTCGCTAATGGTGTTCCGAAGAAGATTAAAAACTTGGATGTTTGAACGGGCATTCGGTTAAACAGTGCAATGAATGTGATGATTACAGGAATGGAAATTTGGACGACGGATTGGATCACGACTCTAGTTATGAGATGCATTGTGTTGTCTATTGTTGTGTCAATATTGTATATTATGCTTTTATGGTTTTAAATTGTATATCGTTGATTGATTCTTATCCTTGTTGTAAACCGCGTTGAGTCGCCTGTTGGGCTGAGAAACTGAGGTATACAAGTAAAGTAAATAAATAAATAAATAATAGTTCACAAGAACATATCTATCTATCTGTCTATCTATCTATCTATCTATCTATCTATCTATCTATCTATCTATCTATCTATCTATAAATGCTCTGTGTGTAACGAGTACCTTAAAAACAAAAGAACCAATGAACGAAATTACACCAAATTTGGCAACAAAATGTCTCACAACACAAGGAGTGACCATCACTCAAAAAATTATGATTTTGTCATTTGGGAGTTGTAGTTGCTGGGATTTATAGTTCACCTATAATCAAAGAGCATTCCGAACTCTACCAACAATGGAATTGAACCAAACTTGGCACACGGAACTCTCATGACCAACAGAGAATACTGGAAGGGTGGGCATTGACCTTGAGTTTGGGAGTTGTAGTTCACCTACATCCAGAGAGCACTGTGAACTCAAACAATGATGGATCTGGACCAAACTTGGCACAAATACTCCATATGCCCAAATATGAACACAGATGGAGTTTGGGGGAAATAGACTTTGACATTTGGGAGTTGTATTTACTGGGATTTATAGTTCACCTACAATCAAAGAGCATTCTGAACCCCACCAATGACAGATTTGGGGCAAACAAAACCAATTACAATTCATTAAACTCTAGTTAAAAGATCCTATCCAAGGTGGTATTATCCAGCCATTCACCCAGAGTATTTATATCCTACTATTCAGCACCTGGTCCTTTCTGATTTTAGAAACTAAACAAGATCAGTACTTAGAAGGGGGGACAACAAAAATCCCAAAAGGTGTAGGTGATATGTCTGAGGAAGGAACTGGCCAAACCACCTCTGAGTATTTATTGCCTAAGAAAACTGTATGAAATCTATGGGGTGAACATAAGTGGCCTGATTGGGACCAGTCTCTTTGAATGTGTGTCTGTCTGTCTATATAAATAAAAATGTAATGTTCGTTTGTAGGATTAACATAACTCAAAAAACACTGGACGAATTGCCACCAAATTTGGCCACAACCCAAGGAATGACCATCACTCAAAAATTTATTTTCTCATTTGGGAGTTGTAGTTGCTGGGATTTATAGTTCACCTACAATCAAAGAGCATTCTGATCTCTGGCATACAGGACTCCCATGACCAACAGAAAACACTAAAAGGGTTGGTGGGCATTGACCTTTAGTTTGGGAGTTGTAGTTCACCAACTTCCAGAGAGCACTGTGGACTCAAACAATGATGGATCTGGACCAAACTTGGCATGAATATTCCATATGCCCAAATATAAACACAGATGGAGTTTGGGGGGGAATAGACCTTGACATTTGGGAGTTGTAGTTACTGGGATTTATAGTTCACCTACAATCAAAGAGCACTCTGAACCCCACCAACGACAGAATTGGGGCAAACTTCCCACACAGAACTCCCATGACCAACAGAAAATCCCTTCACCAGGGCAAGAAAACATAATCAAAGCCCTCCAATTATATGTTGCATTTTCCAGGGTAGGCAAACCAGACACTCTCCACATCAACACTGACAAAGAAACAACAAGAAATACTGTTTACTCACAAGCATAAAGAAATTACTTATATTAGAAACCAACACTTTCTCATTTCATTATTTTCCAGATCACCAGACTGGGCCACAGCAACGCATGGCAGGGGACACACACATATGCATACATACAGTCACACATACAGTATGTGTGTGTATGCATATATGCTTTACGTTGCAGTCAAACAAAAATAAGTCAGTAGAAATGTGTATGCATCATTAGAAGCAAAGATAACTAAACCAAGGCTGTTGTATTTTCGACATATCACGAGATGAAATGACTTGTTGAAAAAGACATAAATAATCCTGACTCTGGTTGCGCAGTGGTTTAAACAGTTGAGCTGCTGAGCTTGTTGACCGAAAGGTTGCAGATTCGAATCCAGGGAGCGGTGTGAGCTTCCTCTGTCAGTCCCAGCTTCTGCCAACCTAGCAGTTCAAAAACATGCAAATGTGTGTAGATCAGTAGGTACTGCTCCGGCGGGCAGGTATTGACGCCATGCAGTCATGCCGGCCACATGACCTTGGAGGTGTCTACGGACAATGCCGGCTCTTCGGCATAGAAATGGAGATGAGCACCAACCCCCAGAGTTGGACACAACTGGACTTAATGTCAGGGAAAAACCTTTACCTTTACCTATTATTATTCTACTGCAAAACAACTTTGTTGTCAGCTAACACTGTTGGAACAGGTATAACACAGCCCTATATCACAGAATATCAAGGCAGAAAATCCCACATTATCTGAGTGTGGACTCAGACTCCTTCCACACTGCTGAAGAAAATCCCACATTTTCTGCTTTGAGCTGTGATATATGACCGTGCGGACTCAGATAACCCAGTTCAAAGCAGATATTGTGGGATTTTCTGCCTTGATATTTTGGGTTATATGGCTGTGTGGAAGGACCCTCGTTATTTCCTTAATAGATGCTTGCTTAGATGATTAGACCATCTGTTCCTCAGCTTTCATGCAAATCACAGCATCTTCTCTATTCATCTTCATTTGTATCTATTTTGAGCATGAGTTGATCAGTGTCCCATTGTACGACCATGTTCTTAATAATGCAAAGCAATTGAATACTACCATTTCTCGTCACTGCTGAAAAGATAACACTTGTGAAGGCCCAGACTTTTTGTGGGAAGATCAAGACAAGATGAGTGAGGGACTGGGATAGGAAGAAACAGAAGAGGAAGAGGGGAAAATATAAAGTTTAAGAATTAATCTGATCATGTCTGCAGGCAAATCACCTCTGAGAGCCAAACATGGCAGTGGTTAGACCTATGGAAAATTTGTTTTCCCCGAGCAAACCTAATGCAAAATGCATCTCCTCAGTGCAAATCATACTTGCTGGAGGGCAAATTCTTTTCCAACTAGATGTGAGGCAATCCAAGTTGCATCTGTCTAGTCTTTCTGAAAGGAGAGGTGTGAAGACAGAATCTACAATGCAAAATACAGAGCTGGACAAATCACCTTTTTGTCTGGAGTTAAATGGAGTCATTAAAACCTTGTTAGGAACAAAGGCTGGGCCTAATTTGATCAATGACAGGCTTGTTAAAATCTGGGGCATTCCAGCAGGTCTGACACAGCCAAAGGGGAAAGAAAATAGCGATGGGATCCCACTAGTTTTCCTACATATAAAATCCAGATTATCTGCTTTGAACTGGATTTTATGGCAGTGAAAATTATTTTCATTGCTACTTTATAGCTGTAATTTTGCTACATTTATGAATCATAATGTAAATATCTGATATGCAGGATGTATTTTCATTCACTGAACCAAGTTTGGCACAAATACCCGATACGCCCAAATTTGAATACTGGTGGAAGGGCCCTCAGAATGGTCACAGTTGAAGAAGGGCCCAAAGAAAGTTGAAAATGGGTTGTTGTAGGGTTTGGATGGAGGGATTTATGTTGCCATTTGGGAGTTGTAGTAGCTGGGATTTATAGTTCACCTACAATCAAGGGGCATTCTGAACTCCACCAACACTGGAATTGAACCAAACTTGGCACACAGAACTCCCATGACCAACAGAAAAAACTGGAAGGGTTTGGTGGGCATTGACCTTGAGTTTTGGAGTTGTAGTTCACCTACATCCAGAGAGCACTGTGGACTCAAACAATGATGGATCTGGAACAAATTTGGCACAGATACTTAATATGCCCAACTGTGAACACTGGTGGAGTTTGGGGAAAATAGAGCTTGACATCTGGGAGTTGAAGTTGCTGGGATCTATAGTTCACCTGCAATCAAAGAGCATACTGAACCCCACCAATGACAGAATTGAGCCAAACTTCCCACACTTCCCATACTGTGCTTTCTGATGGTCTTTGGCGACCCCTCTGACACCCACTCGTGACCCCCCCAGGGGTCCCGACCCCCAGGTTGAGAAACACTGTTCTAGAGCATGGCCATATAGCCTGAAAACCATACAACAACCCATTTTCAACTTTCTTTGGGCCCTCCTTCAACTGTGACCATTTTGAGGGCCCTTCCACACAGCCCTATATCCCAGTATACCAAGGGAGAAGATCCCACATTATCTGAGCCTGCTGTTTGCTGCCTGGGGGAAGTACTTTGTTGAGAGGCGTTAGCTGGCCCTGACTGATTCTTGTCTAGAATTCCCCTATTTTTTGAGTGTTGCTCTTTATTTACTGTCCTGATTTTAGAGGGTTTTTTAAATACAGATAGCCAAATTTTGTTCATTCTTGTGGTTTCCTCCTTTCTGTTGAAATTGTCCACATGCTTTTGGATTTCAGTGGCTTCTCTGCCATCCTCTCCAGACAGGAAGCAGCCAATCTTTGAAACTGCAAGGCCATTAAATGCTAATAAAGGTGACCAAATGCAACAGTCACACTTTCCTCAAGCAGACAAGAGTTCTTTCTCCCAACCTGGACATTCCACAGATATATAAACCTTACATGGCTAATTTCCAACAAACCTCACAACCTCTGAGGATGCGTGTCATTGATGTGGGTGAAATGTCAGGAGAGAATGCTTCTGGCACATGGCCATACAGCAACCCAGTGATTCTGGCCATGAAAGCCTTTGACAACACATTGTGTTGTACTTACTTTGAAAGTAGTTGTTATATTCCAGAAGCTTCATTTTTGTGGCTGCCACAATCTATGTTGAATTGGTTGAGATTAGATGAGATATTCATTGAGAAACTATAGTGAAATGTGCTGCAGGATGTCCCACAAAAACAAAGTTTTTGCAGTTTAATAAACCTTTTCCATGTTTTTATGATAGAACCAATGAGGAAATGACTTTTATAACTCAAGAACAAAATTTGTGTTACATAGGGTAATGAATGGTAATTGGTTTTTCTTCTTTTTTTACCCCTCCTGAAGAACTAGACCCTTTGGCCAGACTTTGCAGTTCAGACCACTATAATGAGACTGAACTAGCTATCTTATGTAGACAATCTCACTTTGAGATAGGGGGACTCAAACTCATAACAATGTGTGACTGAAAAACTGCTTTGATCACCTTTGAAGAATATCAGGCAAAACATTAAAACTCGAATGGATAATGAAATGTCACTTATTACCTGGGGATTAAAAGGAGAGTGAAGCAATCCTTTCACAGCAGTGACTCTTTCTGCCCCCTTTTCTCTGTAAATGGACACGTGGGATGTCATGAACAGACTAGGAATAGTGTGTGTACAAGCTTTCAGATTTTCAGGTTTCTTGATATAAAAAGATAAAAGATGGGAAGATAGATTACTGTTATTCTAATACATCATAACAATTAGCTACGCCTTCACAGATACTAATATACAAAATATCTCAAAATAGTTGGCAAGGAGTTGCTGTGAGTTTTCCCACCTATAAATGCATCAGTCATCTGGGTCCTCTTCCACATGGAAAACATGGCAGAATCAGTATATTCTCCATATTCAGCATCATCTGGTATGCATTCAGTCTTAATTTATTCATGCTCAGGCCCCTTCCACACAGCTGTATAAAATCCACATTGAACTGGATTTTACAGCAGTGTGGACTCAGATAACCCAGTTCAAAGCAGATATTGTGGATTATCTGCCTTGATACTTTGGGTTATATGGCTGTGTGGAAGGGCCCTCAGACAACCAATAGAAGACCTTAATTGACTGCAGTCATTTATTATGTGTCGTTTTTCTTTTAGCTATGTCATCATTTTACAGGAAGAGTGTAACAGTAATCAGTACACTAAAGCATTGCTCAATTAGGAGGCCAATAACATTGACTGAAAAGTGTTCAGGGCAGTGAAAAGTCTATTTTCTAACTAGTAAATTCAATGCACCTTTAAGACAGTTGAAACTGCTTAACTGACATAGAAGAACAAACTTTACAACAACAGCTGCAGTAGTTTTGCTGTCATAAGGAGGCAAATTCTTTCTGCTTGAGAGTATAGCAAATTGTGTTATATCTTGGCTATCTGATGTCACCATGTAGTGTTTCATTTCAATATCTGATCCAATGAAGACATTAAGAAAGACCACAAATCCAGACAAGCTTAAGTCTTGGGGCAGATCTTGTTGTTGTTCATTCGTTCAGTCGTCTCCGACTCTTCGTGACCTCATGGACCAGCCCACGCCAGAGCTCCCTGTCGGCCGTTACCACCCCCAGCTCCCTCAATGTCAGTCCAGTCACTTCAAGGATGCCATCCATCCATCTTGCCCTTGGTCGGCCCCTCTTCCTTTTGCCTTCCACTTTCCCCAGCATAATTGTCTTCTCTAGGCTTTGCTGTCTCCTCATGATGTGGCCAAAGTACTTCAACTTTGTCTCTAGTATCTTTCCCTCCAGTGAGCAGATCTAGACTGGCCTTTATCCCAGGAGATTCCGCATTTTAAAAACACAGATCTTCCTGGGGGCCTGTTCACACATACACCAGAAAGCAAGCGCTTTCTGGGGTGGGTGTCCAGATGCTCTTGTGGGATTGTCTTGCAAAAACATCTGGAGGCCCTACCCCCTTCCCCTGAAGTCCCCAGACCACTTTGAAAAGTAAAATAAACTTACCTGGCCTCCAGTACACTCTCGGAGCAGCTCTCCTAGCACGTAGAAATGATACGCCAGGAGAGCAAAGGGAGGGGGAGTGATTTTCCTCCTCCTTCCCCTTTCCCACTCTCCTGGCGTGTCATTTCTACGTGCCAGGAGAGCTGCTCCAAGAGTGTACTGGAGGCCGGGTAAGTTTTCTTTACTTTTCAAAGGGGTTTGGTGGCTTTGGAGGAGGGGGTGGGTATTCCCACAGTTTTCCGTACTAATTTAGTCCAGAAAACTGTGGAAATGGTGACTGGACTGCAGTCCAGACACTAGAAATAGTGGGTTTATCCCACACCTTCCAAGAAAGCGCAGAATAAATCCACTATCTAATTGATTTTCTGCAAACTAGGATTTTTAGTGAATTAATTCAGGACTATCCAGAATGTTGTCTGGACAGCCCCTTCTTTATTGCAGAAGTTAACACAATAAAGATACTGTCTGTACGAGCCCTTTGAAAGAAACTCTGATCATACAGGTTTTTTTTTTCTCAATTAAGGACTTCAAGATCATTTATATGGTATCACTGGGTTTTGGCTATTTGGAAGCCTGGCTCACTTGACAATATGCCACAGATGGAAAATGATATTATTGATTCATTAATCATATTAACAAAATGAGACAATGCCTGTTGTTAGTTTGGAGATGGCTGAATACGAATGCTATTGTATGGTGCCTTCCAGGATGTGTTTTGACTATCTATCAAATAAATCAATTTCTGCACCTCTAAGACATTATTTATTTATTTAAAACATTTATATTCCACCTTTCTCACCCCACAGGGGACTCGGGGTGGAGCACAACATATATACGGCAAACATACAGTGCCGGGACATAAAACCATAAATTTATACAAACATTAAAATTACTTATATCCACATTAAAAGTTGCTTAAAAACCATCTCAGGACACCATTTTGCCTCATTGCACTACCCCAAAGGCTTGGTCCCACAGCCAGGTCTTCACCATCCTTCTGAAGCACAGGAGGGAGGAGGCTGATCTAATATTGCCAGGAAGGGAGTTCCATAACCGGGGGGCAATCACTGAGAAGGCCCTGTCTCTCGTCTCCGTCAAATGTGCCTGTGATGGTGGCAGGACCGAGAGCAGGGCCTCCTCAGAAGATCTTAGTTTCCACAGTGGTTCGTAAAAGGAGATACGTTCAGACAGGTAAATTGGGCCAGGGCAGTGTTTATAGTCCAAAGCCAGCACTTTGAATTGTGCCCGGTAGCAAACAGGCAGCTAGTGGAGCTGACGTAACATGAGAGTTTTGTGCTCCCTGTATGCCGCCCCAGTTATTAACCTGGCTGCTTCTTGTTGGACTATTTGAAGCTTCCGAACTGTCTTCAAAGGCAACCCCCCATAGAGCGTGTTGCAATAGTCTATCGTGGATGTAACGAGAGTGTGGACCACCATAGCCAAGTCTGACTTCCCAAAGTATGGGCGCAACTCGTGCACATTCCAGACATCTTTAATCTAAACAGAAAGGTCCACTATATCCTATAAAGTCAGTCCTACACAATTGCAGGTTTCAGTTTTGATAATTTGATGAATATGGTCTCTTCTTGATAATCTCTAGGCCCTCCAGTATGAATCTATGGTCAACTCCCAGAGTAAGTAAATTATAGAGTCACTATAGAGCACTGGTTTTCAAACGTTTTAAGCTGTGGTCCCTAAGACTCGTTTTGGGATGCGGGGTGGGAGGAGGAGGCTATAGTTTGATAAAACCATGAAAAAATTCCTATGCATGTTGCACATATCTTATTCCGAGTGCAAAAATATATATAAAAGAACAATACAGTATTTAAAATGAAAGACAATCTTAATCAATAAAAAGGTAAAGGTTTCCCCTGACATGAAGTCCAGTCGTGTCCAACTCTGGAGGGTGGTGCTCATCTCCATTTCTAAGCTGAAGAGCTGGCATTATCCATAGACACCTCCAAGGTCATATGGCCGGCATGACTGCATGGAGCACCGTTACCTTTCTGCCGGAGCAGTACCTATTGATCTACTCATATTTGCATGTTTTTGAACTGCTAGGTTGGCAGAATCTTAACCAATAGTATTACCAATATTTCAATGAGAAGTGTGGGTCTCAACAGACATTACAGGCTCCAACTGCCCCAACCTCAATCACCTGCTTCTTTTGCCGTCACACACAGAAGGGTCATCTCCACCCATATCACTTTCTTTTCCTTTTTTAAAAATTAGGTTAATGAAGTAGAAACAGAACTGCAAAATCTTGCGATTTCAGGATATACTCAATATTATGAAAATTTGAAAATTCATCATATAGAACTGTTTTTCAAAAAAAAAATTAAAATTAAAGGGTTCGTCCCTGTGGAGCAATGGTGGCAAGAGTAGAATTGAGGAAAACCTAAGACTGCTTACTTGAAAAACCATAAGAAAAAAAGTAATCAAATGCTAATTACACAGAGAAATGCAACAATTGCCATCAAGCATTAAACTTTGCAACTTTTTGTGCTTATATGTGAATGTAGAAGACTGGCGTCAATAGCTACCTGGCTCCAAAAATACCCCATTTCTCAACACTTTAAGAACAGAGTACCACAATCAATCCCCAGAAATAGTCTTGTGTCATGTGATGGCATTTATGGGACTCCAATTTTAAAAGTATGTAAAGGGGATGTGATGGGGCCCTATGTGTGCTTATGTGTGTAGAAAAAATACCTGCGCTATCTTTACTCTGTTGATGGATATTCCATGTCCCTTGAGGGAAAATTCTCACAAATTTCATAGTATTTTAATTATCTATATTTTAAGAAAAGAGCATTCATTTTGTTCTGTTTTAGTGTCAAAATCCAAAACTGATTTTTTACACCCCTGCCTTATCCCGAGCCAAGTCTCCAGTGCCCTCTACTGGAAAGCCTGAACACTTACTGACATGAACTCCTGACTTCAGGTATTATAGAGTCATTCAGTTCACAGGTCTGAGCTTTCTGAAATGTTAGCAAATAAACCATGCAGCATTCAGTTTGACTTTGGTGATCCCATGAAGGAGAGACATCTATGGCCCCTTCTACACAGCTGTAAAAAAAAACAGATCATCTGCTTTGAACTGGATTATATGGCGGTGTAGATTTAGTCCCCTTCCACATAGCTGAATAAAATCCCACATTATCTGCTTTGAACTGGAATATATGGCAGTGTGAACTCAAGATAGGCCAGTTCAAAGTAGATATTGTGGGATTTTCTGCCTTGATATTCTGGGGGCCCTTCCACACAGCCAAATAACCCAGGGCGATTCTCAGGAGCATCCGCATTTAAAAAATGTGGATGTTCCCAGGGCCCCATCTACACCCACCTCAGAAAGCATGCACTTTTTGGGGTGAGTGTCCAGATTGTTTTTTTCATGTCAGGAGTGACTTGAGAAACTGCAAGTCATTTCTGGTGTGAGAGAATTGACCGTCTGCAAGGATGTTGCCCAGGGGATGTTTTGATGTTTTACTATCCTTGTGGGAGCCTTCTCTTATGTCTCCACATGGGGAGCTGGAGCTGACAGAGGGAGCACATCCGCGCTCTCTCCAGATTCGAACCTCTGACCTGTCGGTCTTCAGTCCTGCTGGCACAAGGATTTAACCCATTCCGCCACTGGGAGTGAAGTCGAGCATGTCCCCCCCTCCTCCAATAAGGGATGGTAACTTATAGTTCTGCAAAGGGCAAGGGTACCAGACTGCACAAAGGGGTTAAGTTTTGGTCAATTTGCCAAGACACTAGCAACAATGACCCCATGAGGCTTTCAGGGAAGAGCCTGACCTTTGGGCCCCAGTCCTTGGAGGGAGTTATAGTTTCCCAAGGACGAAAGACCAACTCGATCCTGGCATTGCAGAAATCCATTATTTGGCTCAGTGAAGATAATCAAGCACCTTTCCATGAGTTTTTGGACTTTCTTCAATTTCCTTTTGGCTCAAAGGAACTCATTTTTACGTCCGAACTTCCCCAGTATAAACTATGGACACATGTTTTATTAAAAATATTATTTTAATCAATTTCCCTAGCGGGCAGGGGATGGGAAGGGATGTTTTGTATGAATTTCTTTGGATTCCTGCAACTACAAAACCCATTTTCCAGAGACAGTCACCAATGTCCCTGCGTTTTTCCTTTGTCTTCTCTTCCTCTTTTCCCATTACTCCTCAACTTCCCCCTCTTGCTTCCCACCCCCCTCCCTTTCTCCTCCTGCAATTGGAGTCTTTTGGAGAGGGGGTTGGTATTCCCACAGTTTTCTGGGCTAATTTAGCCAGGAAAACCATGGGAATACTGTATGGACTGCAGACACCGAAAGTAGTGGCTTTATTTCATGCCTTCCAAGAAGGTGCGGAATAAACCCACTATCAAATTAATTCATCATAAACCAGGCTTTTCCTGGTTTGTGGTAGATTAATGCAGGGTTGTCCAGGCGCCCTTCCACACAGCCTTATATCCCAGAATATCAAGGTAGAGAAGCCCACAATATCTACTTTGAACTGGGTTATCTGAATCCACACTCTGAGTCCTTCCACACAGCCCTATATCCCAGAATATCCAGGCAGAAAATCCCACATTATCTGAGTATGGACTCAGATAACCCAGTTCAAAGCAGATATTGTGGGATTTTCTGCCTTGATATTCTGGGATCTGTGTGGAAGGGCCTCAGAAAGTCATCAGGATAGCCCCCTTTTTATTGGGGAAATTCCCACAATAAAGTGGCGGTCTGGATGTGCCCTCTGAATATCAAGACCACAATATCTGCTTTGAACTGGGATATCTGAGTCCACACTGCCATATATTCCAGTTCAAAGCAGGTAATGTGGGATATTATTCAGCTATGTGGAAGGGGCCTGGTTTATGTAGCTGTGTGGAAGGGCCCTAAATCCCAGGATCTGATTTTCTGTTTATCCAAGATTATCTGGCAGTGTGGACTCATATCGTTGTTGAGCAATTTAGAATGTTGTGGGGTTTTCTTCCTTTATATTCTGGAATATAGGGCTGTATGGAAGGGCCGTAATGTACTTCCCAATTGTCCCAATGTAGCAGGGACAGTCCTTATTAATTATTTGTCTTCCTACCTTTTCTCCTTCCTCCTCAGCTTATTCAATTGCTGCAAACCAAATTCAAAGTACAGGAGTAGTTTGCACACAATATATTCAGCAAGGAGGAAAGGAAGGCTCCTCAGACCTCTTCTACACTGTCCTTATATCCCAGGATCTGATCCCAGGTTATCTGCTTGGAACTGCGGGCCCTTCCACACAGCCCTATATCCCAGAATATCAATGCAGAAAATCTTTCATTATGTGCTTTGAATTCCACACCACCATATATTCCAGTTTAGCTTGGTAAATTGTGGGAATGGTGCCTGGACTGTAGCCCAGACACCGGAAATAGTGGATTTATTTATTATTATTATTTATTTACTTACTTTATTTATATACCGCTTTTCTCAGCCCTCAGGCAACTCAAAGCGGTGAGCAACATCGATACAAAACATCACGAGACAAGTATAGGGCAATTAAAAACAATTGTAACATAAATCATTAAACATCAGTATAACAATCATTAGCGCCTCAACAGTAAAATCAGAATCCAGTCTCATCATCCATTATTCCGTATTCCTATGTTCAATTACACTGTTTAATCAAATGCTTGTTCGAACAGCCAGGTCTTCACTTTCCTCCGAAACGCCAGCAGGGAGGGGGCCGATCTGATATCTGCAGGCAGGGCGTTCCACAGCCGAGGGGCCACCACTGAGAAGGCCCTGTCTCTCGTCCCCGCCAAGCGCGCCTGTGATGCAGGCGGGACAGAGAGCAGGGCCTCCCCAGATGATCTTAGTGTCCTAGTCGGTTCATAGGAGGAGATGCGTTCAGAGAGGTAAGTAGGGCCAGAACCGTTTAGGGCTTTATAGGCTAAGCCAGCACTTTGAATTGTGCCCGGTAGCAAACTGGCAGCCAGTGGAGCTGGCGCAACAGAGGAGTGGTATGCTCCCTGAGTGCCGCTCCTGTTAGCGAACGCTGGACCATTTGAAGCTTTCAAGCAGTCTTCAAAGGCAACCCCACGTAGAGAGCGTTGCAGTAGTCTATACGGGATGTAACCAAGAGCGTGGACTACCGTGGCCAAGTCAGACTTCCCAAGGTACAGGCGCAGCTGGCGCACAAGTTTTAACTGTGCGAATGCTCCCCTGGTCACCGCTGAAACCTGGGGTTCCAGGCTCAGCGATGAGTCCAAGATCACACCCAAGCTGCAACCTGCGTCTTCAGGGGGAGTGTGACCCCATCCAACACAGGCTGTAACCCTATGCCCTGTTCGGCCTTACGACTGACCATGAGTACCTCTGTCTTGTCTGGATTCAATTTCAATTTGTTCGCCCTCATCCAGACCGCCAGACCAAGCACCGGTTCAGGACTCGAACAGCCTCCTTAGTAGCATGTGGAAAGGAGTGACAGAGTTGATTTATTCCAAGAAGGTGTGGAATAAATCCACTATCAAATTAATTCATTACAAACCAGGGTTTTCTTGGTTTGTAGTGAATTAATTTGGGACTGTCCAAAATGTTGTCTGGACAGCCCCTCCTTTATTGTGGAAGATACCACAATAAAGGTGCTGACTGGACAGGCCCTCTGCCTCTCTACACATCTTACCATTCTGAACACACTCTGATGTTGGCTACTAGGGCTGGGCGGTTTCGTTCGTTAATTTCGTAATTCGTTAATAATTCGTTATTTTTCTTGATAACGAAGCGATAACAAACCATTCAGGAGCAACTAAAAAACGAAACGAATTTTTAAAGCTATTTCGTAATTGTTTTGTAATTGTTTCGTTATTATTTCTGTATGTTGTTTCCCTCCCCTCTCCCTGGTTGCAAGCGGTCGGCATTTACCCCACTTCCGGGTCCCTGGCCTCTGCTTAAGTGGATCAAATTCTCCTCTCCTCCTGTCGTCACCTCACCTCGTTCCTCACTCTGGCCTGCGTGCATTGGGCAAAGAGACACAGCAGTGCAGCACTCAGAGACCTGCCTGTTGCCTGCCTAACCTCTTTCCTTCTCCAGGTTAAAACTATTATATTTATTATATTTATTATTATTATTATTATTATTATTATTATTATTATTATTAAGAATGGATGGCCATCTTTCAGTAGTGCTTTCACTGTGCCTTACATGCAGGAAGGCAGAAAGTGGTTTGTTATTATTATTATTATTATTATTATTATTATTGAGAAGCATTGTCAAACCAGAATAGAGATCTCACCCCTCCTCTCTCTCTCTTTCCCCCCTCTTTCCTTCTCCAGGTTAAAACTATTATATTTATTATTATTATTATTATTATTATTATTATTATTATTATTAAGAATGGATGGCCATCTTTCAGTAGTGCTTTGACTGTGACTTACATGCAGGAAGGCAGAAAGTGGTTTGTTATTATTATTATTATTATTATTATTATTATTGGGAAGCATTGTCAAACCAGAATAGAGATCTCACCCCTATTATTTTCACGTTGCGCAACCGCGTCTGCCATTTTAACGAATTGATTCGTTAATATTAACGAAATTTCGTAAATATCAAACTTTTTAAAAGGAAAATTTCAGAATTCTTTTAAATATCGAAACGCAAAAAACCCCAAAAAACGAATCGATTTTAGAAACAATTTTTTCCGTTGTTACCCAGGCCTATTGGCTATATGTCTCCCAAGTTTCATCTCCAAAATGTTAGAAAATCATTTAGAGACACTAGTCCCTCTAAACACTGGAAATTGAGGGATGGAGTGGAAAATGCTTGAGTTCATGACTGCTCCACATACCCCTTCCAATGGCTGTTCAGCCTCCAATTTGCTCTCCCCATACTTTATTTGGGTGTTTTGCATGATTCTCTCCTTCTCATAATTTATTCCCCCAACATTTTTTGTATTTCTGCAGACCTTATGGTTTTCTGAGCACACTGAGATATTGTCTCTCTCCTGTTTGTGAACAGGATTGTTTTGGCTATATAAGAACCAGTACACACACACAAAATGTAGATCTTCATTGGCACGGAAAGAATAACACCAACAACTGTGATTCAAAACAGCAAAACTGATCTGACTTCTATTCAAAAAAGCAAAACAAAGATAATGTTCTTACTGTGTCTCTGGTACAGAGAACAGGTTGGCATAGTGATTATCAGAAGACCTTGAACAAGCAGGCTACGAGGCCCCTTTGGTTTGGCCTACAGTTTCAGCCTGTAATGTTGACAGGGATTGTGAGAAGTCACAAGAAGAACATGCACAAATCTGAACTTTGGGCTTGTGATGGGAATAAAAGTTTAGGATGCTGTTTGGAAAATCTAGGAGCTTTACTGAGTATCCCTCTTTCCTGCACTATGTTTCCCATACTCATTGAAACTTGTGCACCGACTGTGCCCGTACCTTGGGAAGTCTGACTTGGCTACGGTAGTCCATACTCTGGTTACATCCCATATAGACTACAGCAACGCGCTCTATGTGGGGCTGCCTTTGAAGACTGTTCAGAAGCTTCAAATGGTCCAACGGGCAGCAGCCAAGTTGTTGATAGGAGCTGTGCTCAGGGAGCACACAACTCCTCTGTTGCGCCAGCTCCACTGGTTGCCAGTTTGCTACCAGACACAATTCAAAGTGCTGGCTTTAGCCTTTAAAGCCCTAAATGGTTCCGGTCCAGTTTACCTGTCTGAACGCAGCTCTCCCTATGAACCATCTAGGCATTTAAGATCATTTGGTGAGGACCTGCTCTCGATCCTGCCCCCTTCGCAGATGCGATTGGCGGGAACGAGAGACAGGGCCTTCTCAGTGGTGGCCCTTTGACTATGGAATGCCCTCCCTAGGGATATAAGATCAGCCCCCTCCCTCCTAACATTTCAAAATGTTAGACACAGTGTAACAGGCTAATTGAGATCCACAGAACGATTGGGCGATGCGATGGAAAAACGATTTTATTGATGAGATGCTGAGGACTTGTGTTTTATGGTTTTTATGGTTTTATTGCTTTTATATGGTTTATATTATATGTCATGTTTTAACTGTATTTATGTTGTTTGGGGGCATTGACTGCTGACTGTAAACCACCTCAAGTCGCCTCTGGGTTGAGAGGGGCGGTATATAAATATGGCAAATAAATAAATAAATAAATTGGCCTGGGGATTTGGGTATTTATAATCCTATCAAAAACTTTTCCAGGTTGTGATCAAAGATGGTTTAACAAGCAGTCATATTGATTCTAGTAAATTTTGGGCTGCATTTGAAATAGGTAGTGTTTTAATCCTCACTGCTGTTTAGCTGATCCATTCATATGCTCATGCCTCTTCTAAGACATCCATATCATTGTTCTTTGATCATGCAATTTGATGGTGACAACACATGCATAGCCATCTGCAACACAAATGGAGAAATCTGCATGCACATTTGGAAGTCTGCATCTGGTCTTGTTGCTATAAGAAATCCACCAGGTTATTGTTTTTGAACAAGTGGCGACTAAGTAGCTCGTGCTTGAATGGGCAAAGCACTTTGAAAAGAAAGCACCAAAGCCCGTGGGATGCTATGACTTTCAGTGCAGTTCCAAATCCGATTACTTAGAAATGATTTCCTGTAGGACTTGCTTTCAACCCAAAGTGCTCCAGAGTGCTACCTTCATCATGTAATGGAGAGATGACAGAATCATTGTTCAGTTGCATTTGGGCCGTAGCTTTGGTTTTCGCCAATTTCTTCCACTGAGTGCTGAACAAGAGTAAAAAAGATTAAAGGAGGACATGGATCCTGATGCCTATGCCAATTATTCTGGAGTGGGAATTTTATCAGATGCAGGCTGTTACTCAAGGGTCAGAGAAAAGTCAACTCATGGAAATTAAAGGATGAAAGGAGCAGGTGCTGTGCATCCTCCTTTCCATCTGCTGAGGCTGATTTTAGATTTATTCTGGTTTATTATCATATGAGCCTTTGTGGATATCAACACACTCCTTCAGATGCACTGCGCTTTGCTACTGTGCTGCTGAGTACACATGCCCAGTGTGGAACATAGAATCATAGAGTTGGAAAAGACCTCGTGGGCCATCTAGTCCAACCCCCTGCCAAGAAGCAGGACAATCGTGTTCAAAACACCCCCAACAGATGGCCATCCAACCTCTGTTTAAAAGCCTCCAAAGAAGGAGTCTCCGTCACATTTCGGGGTAAAGAGTTCCACTGCTGAACAGTTCTCACGGTCAGAAAGTTCTTCCTAATGTTCAGATGGAATCTCCTTTCTTGTAGTTTGAAGCCATTGCTCCGCGTCCTAGTCTCCAGGGCAGCAGAAAACAAGCTGTCCTGGAAACACATCTCACCATGTTAAAACAGTGGATGTGGCTCTTAATGAGACATGTCATATTATCACAGGATGTCTATGCCCTACACCACTGGAGAAATTATACTGTTTAGCCAGTATTGCACCACCTGACATCCGTTGGGAAGTAGCAGCCAATAATGAAAGGGACAAGGCAGGGACATCTCCGGTCCATCCCTTGATTGGATATAGTTTTCTAAGATCTACAGGGCCAAGGCAGGGACTTCTCTGGCCCATCTCTTGTTTGGATATAGTTTTCTAAGATCTACAGAGATACTTGTAGGGACACCTCTGCAAGCAAGAGTCCAAAAGTGGCAGGCTCAACCCCGGAACCCCAACCCATAGCTGATCTCAGATGAGAGACTCCCTCCTGGCCATGCAGAAGACTGGGTGTCTTGGAAGGTGCTGAACAGACTGCGCTTTGGCACCACGAGATGCAGAGCAAACCTTAAGAAATGGGGTCACAAAGTGGAGTCCATGACATCCGAGTGTGGAGAAGAGCAAACCACACACCACCTAGTACAAAGCAGTCTGAGCCCAGTCACACGCACAATGAAGGAACTTCTTATAGCAACACCAGAGGCACTCCAAGTGGTCAGCTACTAGTCAAAAGACATTTAGTATAATGCCAAGTTTTAAAACTTTGTGTTTTTAAATACATTACAACCGTACACTCAGTTCACTTCTGATAGGATAAATAAATAAATACTGATGGAGTTACAAATACATAGCTGGATATAGATAGGATGCACAACAAAGATATATAGAAGCATGAGCTCGTAGTGATGGTTGGGATGCAATAGGAGAACAGAGATAAGAACTCTGACCCAAGTCAGAAACCTTAAGAGTGTGTGAAAGATAAGGTCCAACAAGCATCAAGTATGAAGTATTTTGATGTGGATCAGACTTCCAAATTGTCTGGTGACTCAGGAGCAATTCATTTGACATTCATAGCAGTAGTGTAAAAAGAAAGGTGCCAAGTCTGAAGTCTGTTGGAAAGCAAGGTGGTATCTTTTAATCTCAGAGCCAAGCCATGCTGTGGTGGTAAATTTGGTGCAGATGAGTAACACAACAGTCCCCATAGCTATGCCCCTGGGGGAGACAGCTGTGTCAATCCTTATCACAATAAACAAATGCCAGCAGTATCAATCTCTTCCAGAAACAGGACTTTTGTACAGTTAATGTGTCATAGTTTGGCCATTCAATACTACTTTGGATTGCAAGGAGGTTTGATTGTTGCTGCAAGTACAAATGTTGCAGAGAAACTCAAAGAAACCAATAGTGGGCAATGGCTTCCATAGCTGTTATGGAGGCACTAAATTTACTCCACGTTTTAAACTTGAAAGGGGCTTTTTAAAAAGGGTGCTGAATCTAAGCCCTTTAATGTGCTAAAATCCAGACTAAAATCACTTTTCCTACTACTATGGGGAAACTTCCAGCTTCCAGTGAGGGATTTTTTTTCCATGTTAGTAGTGACTTGAGAAACTGCAAGTCGCTTCTGGTGTGAGAGAATTGTTCATCTGTAAGGACATTGCCAAGGGGATGCCCAGATGTGTGATGTTTTACCATCCTTGTGGGAGGCTTCTCTCATGTCCCCGCATTGGGAACCGAAGCTGACAGAAGGAGCTCACCCCACTCCTCCTGGATTCAAACCACTGACCTGTCAGTCAGCAGTCCTGCTGGCCCAAGGGTTTAACCCATTGTGCCACCGGGGGAATGAGGACAGGGGAAGTGGTATTATTGTCTCCATTTATCAGACTGACCCAGTACTTTGGCCTCTTAAGGTTTATTATAACACCAGAGGTCTGAGGTCCCTTCCACATAGCTGAATAAAATTTTCTGCTTTGAACTGGAATATATGGCAGTGTGGACTCAGATAACCCAGTTTAAAGCAGATATTGTGGGATTTTTTGCCTTGGTATTCTGGGTTATATGGCTGTGTGGAAGGGCCCTGACTTCAAGAAGGCAAATAACTGTGCTAAGTATAAGATAAAAGCCCTCTGTATATGCCCCAAAGCTCTGTTGCAGAGGTGGGAACTGTGTGGTCCTTCAGATTCAAACCTCATCTGAACAAATCTTGCCAAGAAAATCCTGGATGCATCTACAGTGTAGAATTAATGCAGCTTGAAACCACTTTAACTGCTATAGCTCAATGGAATGGAGTTATGGGCATTGTAGTTTTACAGAGTCTCTAACCTTCTCTGACAAAGATGGCTCATAGGTCACAAGACTATAGCTCCCATGATTCCATAGCATTAAAACATAGCACTCAAAGTGGTGCCAAACTGCTTAAATTTTACAGTATATATGTAACTCCACTGCGAGTCGCCTCTGGCTGAGAGGGGTGGTATATAAATATAGATAATAATAATAATAATAATAATAATAATAATAATAATAATAGTGAAATAGGGTTGGCGTAAATTGAAATAACTGAAAAGCATACATCATCGCCAACACAACCAGAATTTGTTGAGTTGCATTCCTCACCATGGCTGTCCTGAGTAGAAAGGCTGGGAATTGCAGTTTATTAATATCTGGAGGGTAGTAAAATCCCCATCCTGCCCTTCTGATTAGAGTGTATAACAGCAGACAAGTAGTTTGTGTTGTCTGCTCCTACTCATGATTGATCTATTCTAGGGTTTTCTTGGCAAGATTTGTTCAGAGATTTATCATTACCTTCCCCTGAGGCTGAAAGAGTGGGACTTGCCTAAGGTCCTCCAGTGGGGACCCTTCTACACTGTCATATAAAATCCAAATTATCTGCTTTGAACTGGATTGTATGGAAGTGTAAACCAGAATTTATCAAACCGTGCTCCTCCAGATGTTTTGGACTTCAGCTCCCACAATTTCCAACAGTTGGTGAGTTTGGCTGGGATTTCTGGGAGCTGAAATCTAAAACACCTGGAGGAGCACAGTTTGAGGAACACTGGTGTAGACTCATATAATCCAGTTCAAACCAGATAATGTGGATTGTTTGCTTTGATCATCTGGATTATATGACAGTGTAGAAGGGCCCTGGTTTTCCATGGCTGAGTGGGGATTTGAACCCGGGTCTCCAGTGGTGTAATTCAAAGCACAACCACACCACCCTGGCTCTTCAGTCTCTTGTTTCATTGGTAACTATCAATCAGTCAGTCACTTTCTTTTTCACATGAAGGTGCTTTATGCAACAGAAGGAATTTTAGCACACACAGAAAGTATCACAAAACTTTTTTATGGGCTGCAGATCTGATAAAGAAAGGCTTTCTGAAATTCTCTCTTCTATGCAAGTACAACAGAAACTTGCACCTTTAGATGTGTGTGTTTAGCCTGGAGGAGAGAAGATTAAGAGATGTGTTAGGCACCTCCAAGTAGCTGAAGGAATGCCATGCAAAAGATAAGGCCAATGTGTCCTTTATTGCTTTTGTGGGGTAAATTTTGTTTATTACAGGAGAAAACAATGTTTTCACAATGCCTTCTACAGCAAATGTGGGAATGTGTGTTTCTCAGTTGTTGCAGACTGCATTTCTGATCATCACTGCATTTGTTATGCTTTCAAGAACTGATGAGAGTAGCAATTCAACAACTTTCAGATGACGTTGAGCTCCAAGTCTCATCAGCTCCAACTAGATGGCAAATGGTGAGGGATAATGGAAGTAGTTGTCAAGCCACATCCCTAACATTTAATAAATAATGTAGGAATGCTGGGAAAATGTGTCAACACCATATATGTTTCCCTATGTATATAGAATGAAAAAAATACTGTATAGGCAGCCCTTGAGTTACAAACGTCCAACTTACAAATAAGAATGAGGGTGAGGCAACAGGAAGTGAGGATTCAGTCCTGGACCCTCTTCTACACTATCATATAATCCAGTTTATCAAAGCAGATAATCCATATTAACTGCTTTGAACTGGATTATAGGTCTACACTGCCATATTATCCAATTCAAAGTAAATCTGAGTTGTATATGGCAGTGTAGAAGGGGCTTGAAAGAGAAAAAAGGAGTCTCCACTGAAGCTTTATTACCAATCCTTGTTTCCATAACAAGCCAATGTTTTCAAAATGATCACAGAGACAGAAAATGAGGTGAAATCTTCTGAACAGGAGCACAGATAGCAAAATAAACACCACAGGACTGTTAACCCTTCTCTATGCTATCCAAAGCTTGCATGTGTGCATGTGTGTGCGTGTGTGTGTGTATGCATGCATGTATGTATATATATATGTATGCATGTATGTATATGGCTAGAGTTACACTTAAAAATATACCTGTTCCAACTTACAAATTCAGCTTATTCATAACTTGGGGGCTGTCTCTACTGGTTTTCTTCCTTTTGTAATTGTTCTGAGATGAAATATGAAATCAACAGCTCTGCACCACGAGTTTCTTGTCCCTATGTTTGTGTGCATATGTGTGTAGTCATGTGGCATCAAGTTACAGAGACCCAATGATTTTCTTAGGCGAGGAATATTTTGCCATTGTCTTCAGAATCTGATATTTCTAGTTCATCTGCCTTCCAAGTACTAACCAGGCCTGGCCCTACTTAGCTTCCAAGATCAGATGAAATCTTGTTGTGAGAGAACAGCCAAGTTTTCCAACTCATAATACCTTTTATCATAAGGATAACAAGAAGTCAACAGCCCACCCATGCAAAAGAGGCTGCTGAAACCCATAACAGGTTATAGCATAGTTTAAAGCTGGGGAATGCTTGGGTATAATGTATGCCCAGAGGCACCTTGTTCTATAGCTCTACATCTGAGGCTTTACATTGCATTTGGCTTTGAGTTTTACACATTTATTTCTTATTAGGAGAGCTTTAGCAGATACGTGGGAATGCACGAAGTATTTGGGATTTGTGACTCCACACACAGAACTAGTAATTCTATTAACTATTATTAAATAGTTAATAATATTAATAGTAGTTAATTATGTATTGTTGAAGGCTTTCATGGCCAGAATCACTGGGTTGTTGTAGGTTTTTTCGGGCTGTATGGCCATAGGCCGTCTCTCCTGACGTTTCGCCTGCATCTATGGCAAGCATCCACAGATATATAAACCCATTTTCCTAGTTCCAACAGACCTCACTACCTCTGAGGATGCTTGCCATAGATGCAGGCGAAACGTCAGGAGAGAATGCCTCTAGACCATGGCCATACAGCCCAAAAAAACCTACAACAACCCATAATAAATACATATGTATTAACTTATTGAAGCAAATCTTGAAGCTTGGGTTAACAACCAGACAAACCCTGCAAGCTTGAATTTTGTCCACTCTTGATCTATAGCAGAATTTGAGAATATTAGTTGCAGGTGGCTACCACTGCCCAAATCACTTAGCCAGCACAGTCTTGCTCTCTATGACTTTTGAATGTTGTATCATTTATTTGCAGAGTAATATTTTGAATATAGCTGGGAAAGGGAGCAATGCATCAACACATGCATATCTCTGTGAGCAATTTTTGTAATCCGTAAAAGTAATCCTTAAATCCTTAAGAGTATTGAAATTCAGAAATAATCTAAAGACACAATAATTTAGGTACTGCTTTTTTATTTAAATCCCTGGCAGTCCTAAAACTGAGCCAGTGCTATCTAACCCGCTCTTCTATGCAACTCTTTACAGCAGAGGTGAGGTCTCCAGTTTTTCTTGCCCTAGTTCCCATCATTCCTGAACATTGTCCAAGCCAACAGGAGCTGGGATCTAATAACATCTGGATGTTCCCCACAGGTTCTCTGCCTACCTGAGGGTCCTTCCAGACAGGCCCTATATCCCAGGATCTGATCCCATGTTTTCTGCATTAAACTGGATTATATGAGTCCCCACTACAAGATAATCTGGGATAAACAAAAAAACTGGGATCCTGGGATATAGGGCCTGTCTGGAAGGGCCCCAACTTTTCCTCTAGTTATTTACTGAAGAGTCCTTAGATGTTGGGTTGTTGTAGGTTTTTTGGTCTATATGGCCATGTTCTAGAAGCATTCTCTCCTGATGTTTTGCCTGCATCTATGGCAAGCATCCTCACAACCTCTGAGGATGCTTGCCATAGATGCAGGTGAAACGTCAGGAGAGAATGCTTCTAGAACGTGGCTATATAGCCCGAAAAACCTACAACAATCCAGTGATTCCAGCCATGAAAGCCTTTGACAATATCCTTAGATGTTGTTTTGCTTTGCTTAACTAAAATTAGGATCAACCTGAGACTGTTTATGCAACTGATTATAGCTCTATTAATTACTCCCAATCAGAGGACATCCCTTTGTTTGCTTGGCACCTCTGAGACTTTGAGTTTTACCCACTTATTTCTTATTAGGAGAGCTTTAGCAGATAGGTGGGAATGCACAAAGTATTTGAGATTTGTGACTCCACACAGAGCTAGTAATTCAGAGACATATATCTATTAACTTATTGAAGCAATTCTTAGCAAACTGGTCTAAAATTGTATCTTTGAACTATTACAAGACGCAGAAGACACTTTTCAGAAAACTACATACACTAAAATTATTTTAATAATTTCAAGAAAATACAAAGTTTCCCTTGATGCACAATGGCTCAGCTGTTATTCTATATGGTCACTGACCTCAATGCTCCTTAATACAGTATGTGTTTAGAGAAGATTGCATTTTACCCACTATTTTTGAAGTATTACCTTTTGGTTTATTTTATTAGATCAGTGGTTCTCAGCCTGTGGGTTCCCAGGTGTTTTGGCCTACAACTCCCAGAAATCCCATCCAGTTTACCAGCTGTTAGGATATCTGGGAGTTGAAGGCCAAAATATTTGGGGACCCACAGGTTGAAAACCACTGTATAAGAGATTGTCACCTTCCATACAGGACTTTGCACTTGTATAACAGTTATGCATTAAGTAGAAATTCAACAGTCGCACACAAACTAGCTGCAGAGTAACTGGGAAAACATTTCTTTTTGTCTCTTTAGGCAGCTACTAAAGGCATAGTATCTCTCTTGTAAATCAACAGATAAAGCTTTCCCTGTTATTGCATTATCTTTCTTGAAGAAAGTTTTAACTGTTCAGTTTCCACCTATTCTTCTGTTGTCAAAAGTATGCTGCCTTTGCCAATAACAAATGTATATGCCAATGTTATTGCTCCACACCTTAGACTCTATGTATTCATTTGGACAGAGCTTCAAAATAACTTTTTGCACTACAACTCCCAGAATCCACCAGCTCTCATAGACAATAATTGAAAATTTGGGGAGTTGTAGCTCAAAATGTAATTTTTCCAGCCTTGGCATTAGTTTACAATTCTAGTGACTTATTTCTTTATGGGATTTAAGTTAACATAACATGTTTCTAGATAGGCAAAATCTGATTAAGGCACCTAAAATTTCCATGGCATGTATCTGTTTCAGGCTGGATCTACATTGCCCTGTATCTCAGGATCTGATCCCAGATTATCTGCTTTGAACTGGATTATATGAGTCTACACTGCCAGATAATCTGAGATCAGGTCCTGGGATACAGGGTAGTGTAGATCTAGCCAAAGCATTCACTTGAATCCTACTTGTCTAAATGGGAATTAGGAGCATCTAACACTGTATAACACCTTTGAGGTTTAAGTATGTGAATTATGTTCATGTTTAGCTCTGTATGATGGGTCTCAAACACTATAGTATATGCCATTGTGGTTTACAATTATAACATGCAAGCTCTCTTAAGAGCACAAATTGTATGTTTTTATTCTATATGGTCACTGACCTCAATGCTCCTTTTATTCTATATGGTCACTGACCTCAATGCTCCTTAATACAGTATGTGCTTGGAAACCCTTTGCTTTGAGGAACATTAACTTATGTGTGTGTTATTGTGCTCAGGCACCTAGATTTAAAATGATGCAAAAGCACTGTAAAGTCAACTAAATGCTTTGAAAAATACCATAAATGTGTTGTCTAGTCAGGTTAAGGCAAAAGGAGGACACAACAGGCACTCAGTGGTTGCTGGTGGTCTCTGTGCCAACATCGTGGTGAATCTGTTCTGAGTTTTAGTCCACATTTGAACAGAAATATTCAGGACCCTTCCACATAGTTGTATAAAATCCACATTGAACTGGATTAAATGGCAGTGTGGACTCAGATAACCCAGTTCAAAGCAGATATTGTGGATTATCCGCCTTGATATTCTGGGTTATATGGCTGTGTGGAAGGGCTTTTAGTATGCTGAACCCAAAATAGGTACAGTATGGTGAACAGCTGCTTTACAGTTTGGATTTAAACCCAGAATGGCTTCACCACTCCCCTTGCACAGTAACCAACACAACATGGCACATAGACTGTTTTCTTCCCAACCTGCAATTTATTCCACCGATTCTAATGGAAAATAAGCAAGATACATAACTCCAGGAAGATTACTTTTATTGTTCAACATCTCAAAGAAATAAGCAGCCACAGTTACACATCACATGAAAAGCAACAGAACCACTGAAATAACTATTTTGGACTTTTTGGATATCACTACAATGTGTATTCAAATTCAATATATGTTCATACATAGTTTTAAATAATAATAATAATAATAATAATAATAATAATAATAGATTAGATCCATTGCATAACAATCCTAGCTAGATATAGCAGAAAATAAAGACCATGGAAATTTAGAGTCTTTACTAGTAACATACAAAAAGTTGGGTTGCTATTAATTTGAAGTTTTGTACTTAAGCTAACTGTCTCAACACCAAGTCAGTATAACTCTGTACATGCTCTGAATGTGATTAATTGGGTATGAGCATACTCAGGAGTACAGACTTAAGACACACATAAAAATACATAACTTGTACAGTTTACAGCCCTGGAAATTTTGGCACATTCTCTACAGGACACACTTTCCTTTCCTCCCTTTCTATCCTACAGAAGATTATTATAATTATAATTGCAACCCTATAAAACGGTTTAAAAATGGTTGCCTTCCTTGGCTTTAAAAAAACATGAAAGCAATGAAAGAATCCACATATGGATTCTTGTATTTAAACACAGCATTGCATCAAAAACAGCCTGTGGATGAAACAAAGAAGAAATTAATGTTGTGGTTTGTGATGAGGCAATAACAACATAACAATCTCCTCTATTACATTTATGTTGCATTGGTAGTCATGAACATTTGCAGTTAGTTCTATATCAAGAAGCCGATATGGAAGGACTAACTGCCCCTGCTCAACTTTGGCCCCTTCCACACAGCTGAATAAAATCCCACATTTTCTGCTTTGAACTGGAATATATTGTAGTATGGACTCAGATAGCCCAGTTCAAAGCAGTTATTGTGAAATTTTCTGCCTTGATATTCTGGGTTATATGGCTGTGTGGAAGGACCTTTTGCTTGCTAAGATGTTAAAAGGGCATAGATTGACTGTCAGTTGACAGTCTTCTATGCAGGTAATAACATACTCCTAAAGACAATATGAAAACATTTATTCAGGCTTAAGAACACATTTGTAAATAGTCATTCACATATAAAATCTAGGGTCCCTTCCACACAGCCCTATATCCCAGAATATCAAGGTAGAAACTCTCACATTATTTGAGTATTGACTCACATAACCCAGTTCAAAGCAGATATAATTATCTATAATATATATTAATTATAATATAATGGTATAGTACTATACAGTAATGTTTAATACTGTTGTACTATGCTAATAATATAATATATTGTATGTATATATATCTTGTAAGCTGCTCTGAGAAGGGCGGCATATAAATAAAATAAAATAAAATAAAATAAAATAAAATAAAATAAAATAAAATAAAATAAAATAAAATAAAATAAAATAAAATAAAATAAAATAAAATAAAATAAAATAAAATAAAATAAAATAAAATAAAATAAAATAAAATAATAAAATAAAATAAAATAAAATTCGTGGGATTTTCTGACTTGATATTCTGGGATATAGGGCTGTATGGAAGGGCCCGTTGCTTGCTAAGAAGATGTTAAAAGGGCACAGATTGACTGTCCGTTGACAGTCTTCTATGCAGGTCATAATATACTTCTAAAGACAATATGAAAACATTTATACATGCTTAAGAACATGTTTGTAAATAGTCATTCACATATAAAAGCTAGGGGCCCTTCCACACAGCCCTATATCCCAGAATATCAAGGTAGAAAATCTCACGTTATTTGAGTATTGACTCAGATAACCCAGTTCAAAGCAGATATTATTATCTGTAATATATATACACACACACACACAATATAATGGTATAGTACAATATAGTAATGTTTAATACTGATGTTGTACTATGCTAATAATATGTGTGTGTGTGTGTGTGTGTATGTGTGTGTGTGTGTGTGTATATATATATATATATATATATATATATATATATATATATATATATATATATATCTTGTAAGCTGCCCTGAGAAGGGCAGCATATAAATGTCATAAAATAAAAAAATAAAAAAATATAGTGGGAGTTTCTGACTGGGATATAGGGCTGTGTGGAAGGTCCCTATGTGACATGCAAAAAAGAGAGAAGATATCATACTGACATAAAATATACAATTTGCCAAAAACTGTCCTATCCATCTAGCAGGTGTTAACTTCAGATGGCAATACCTTCAAAGGCTGATCCATAAAGATGAGGAGGATGGTAGAGGAATACCTCAATTGCCCCATTTTCCCATGCCGTATGCCTCTTTAGATCAGATTCTCAAAGAAGTATATGCATAGGAAAAAGGAACAATGAGCAGAAATTGACGGAACAATCTCAGCAGCTTCCACAGATGTTGACAGGCCACCTAAAAACAAAGATACAGCAAATATATACATGTATGATCATTGTATTATATCACATGCTGTATTATAATGAAGCTATCCAGGATCCATCACCCACTGCATCATACAAATACAATATCAGACTTTAAATCTAACAACCAAATAAAAGAGATGCGTGTAGGAATAGCTGCTTCCTAACAAGTTCAGGAGAAGCAAAATATTCTTGCTAAAATTGAGAAAATCCTGAATTTTCTTTAAGAGAGGCAGAGAAGAGGAAAATTCTATAGGTAGGCAAGCATTATAAGAACCATCCCATTGAAAGCTCCTGCAAAGCATTCGTACTGTCTTGGATATGGGGAAGTCTTACCTGATTTGCTGCCTGGGATTCTAAATACTCCACTTTCCTTTTCATCAGAATTTATGCTTTGCTGAAGACCTTGAGGAAGAATTAACAAGACAGTGTTGCTGTTTTTCCAACGTGAGCTAATCAGCCTGTCACTTGCCAAGGCCTCGGCTGCACCTGCAGATACAAAAAAACTCCCCAATGTGCTGTAAGCCCGGAAAGTATCACTTTCTCCTCCAGCAAGTGGGAAAAGGGAGTGCAGCTCACAGCAGAGAGTGATAGAAGTAACATGAAGGCAGGGCCCTGGGATGCCCAACTTATCTCCTGTTTTTCTTTTGTAGACGTCAGAGATTTCAAAAATGTTAGCCTGGGAGAGGACTTGAAGTTCAGGCAAAGTTGTTCTTCATTATCCCTTTGTTTTTTCAACATCTCCCCGCCTCTGCAAGCACATCTATCATGGTCATTTCAAGGCTCTTCCGTTGTTTATCCAGGCTCTCCTTGGGTTCCCAACAATGGGCCAAGGCTGCAAATAATCACCCTTTGCATTTATTCTCTATTGCTAGTTTTATATATTTATTCTTTATAATGTGGCTAAGGGCCCTTCCAGACAGGCCCTATATCCCAAGATCTGACCCCAGGTTTTCTGTTTATACCAGATTATCTGGCAGTGTGGACTCATATAATCCAGTTTAATGCAGAAAACTTGGGATCAGATCCTGGGATATAGGGCCTGTCTGGAGGAGGCCTCTGTGAACAGTGTTTGGGGCAGGGGCTGGATTTTTATTATGCATGCATAATGCAAGAAGCTTTAACTACACCATCCATAAAATATTTGAGCTTCAATTATGAAAAAATTCAGCCAGCCTGACAAATAAGAATGATTTGAAAAGTGAAGAGATGGGGGCAGGGGGGCAGGGGACAGCTCCATCTTGTCTCCTGCATATGTCATCAGTTGGAGACCCCTGCCCTCAGCACCAACTACCGCTCTGGGCCAGAGTGAAGAGAGAGGGGGTCAGGGGACAGCTCCATCTTGTCCCCTGCATATGTCATCAGTTGGGGACCCCTCCCCCCAGCACCAATCACCGCTCTGGGCCAGAGTGAAGAGAGAGGGGACCAGGGGACAGTTCCATCTTGCCTCCTGCATATGTTATCAGTTGGGGACCCCTCCCCCCAGCACCAACCACCACTCTGGGCCAGAGTGAAGAGAGAGGGGACCAGGGGACAGTTCCATCTTGTCTCCTGCATATGTCATCAGTTGGGGACCCCTCCCCCCAGCACCAACCACCGCTCTGGGCCAGAGTGGAGACAGAGGGGGCCAGGGGACAGTTCCATCTTGTCTCCTGCATATGTTATCAGTTGGARACCCCTCCCCCCAGGCACCAACTACTGCTCTGGGCCAGAGTGAAGAGAGAGGGTCCCAGGGGACAGCTCTATCTTGTCTCCTGCATATATAATCAGTTGGAGACACCCCCCAGCATCTCTTCACTCTGCTCTGGGCCAGAGTGAAGAGAGAGGGGGACAGGGGACAGTTCCATCTTGTCTCCTGCRTATGTCATCAGTTGGAAACACCTCCCCSCAGCACCAACCGCTGCTCTGGGCCAGAGAGAAGAGAGAGCAGGAGCTCACGCCTCTCCCCAGATTCAAACCTGCGACCTTTTGATCAACAAGCTCAGCAGCTCAGCGGTTTCACCCACTACGGCTCCCTATAAAGAGATGTATTGCCAGGATTTACTTCCTCAACAGACCCTCTGGTATCAGATGTAGAAATAGTATAGGAATAATAAGAATAATTTCAAACTTTATATAAAAAGACAACAGTTCAATATGTTTCAGTGGATTTTTCATTCAAAACTAACATGAGGCATATGCGAAATTAAACAATCAGGCGAGGGAAGCCTTGCACAAGTAGCCAAAAGCATTTTGAATCTTCTAGAGATGACTGGAAGCGATTTCTAAAAATGCATTCTCAGCTAGACAGAAGATTGGGCTCCATGGGGAAATAAATTATGTCAGGCTAATTTACCTCTATGCAACTAATAGCAAAGCAGTTTACTCTATTTCCACTGCTTTTCTTTTTAAAAAGAAAGCAGATTACATCCAGACTAATCTGACTACTGCCAGTTGTATAGTTTACTTAAATTGGATGCCTACTGTATAAGTTGAGTTATTTGAAAATTTTATATTAAGCACAATCACACACAATTTGCATTTTGGAAGAAGTGTTTTGGAAATGTTCTGTTTAAATGACAGTGGTTCTTTCTTAAATAAACTTGTAAGAATGCAACAAATGCTACCAATCTCTTATGCTGATCTTTGTTTGAAGTGAACTTCAGCCTTCACCAGAAAAGTCAAAACCAGGGTCCTTGGCAAGAGAGGAAAAGTTCACATAGCAAAAGTGTGCGCTACAGATATCAAAAAGGATGAGAGATGGGGAGGGAGATGGCAAGAGACAGAATGATCTCTCTTCTCTCTGTGTGGGAGTAACAGGAAGACTAACCTTGGGAAATAGAGCTTTTGGGTGAAAATACTATGACATAAAAGAAGAGTTATGGATACAGCAAAGCCAACAACTTGGAACTGAGAAAGGTCAATTGCCTTGCCTGCAACATTTCTGGAGTTGCTTGTTAAACAATTAGAATCCAGAGGGTACTAAAGTTTCAACAGAAAAGGATGCCTAGATGGAAACTTAAAGAAAACCTGGGAACTGGGATGTTCCTAGGCCCCTTCCACACAACTGAATAAAATCCTACATTATCTGCTTTGAACTGTAATATATGGCAGTGTAAATTCAGATAACCCAGTTCAAAGCAGATATTGTGGGATTTTCTGCCTTGATATTCTGGGTTACATGGACCCTAGAGATTCTTAGAAAATATTAACTAACACTATGTAACAAAATTAGAAAAAACAAATCTGTTTTTAGTTTGAAATTATTACTTCTTGTTTAATTTTGTAGGTTCTTTTTTGTCAGGAGCAACTTAAGAAACTGCAAGTTGCTTCTGGTGTGAGATAATTGGTTGTCTGCAAGGACATTGCCCAGGGGATGCCTGGATGTTTTACCATCCTGTGGGAGGCTTCTTTCATGTCCCCCACATGAGAAGCTGGAGCTGACAGATGGGAGCTCACCCCCTCCCCGGATTCGAACCACTGATCTCTTGGTCAGCAGTCCTGCTGGCACAAGGGTTTAACTCATTGCACCACTAGGGGCTCCTAATTGTGTGGAACTTACTTGTACTCTAGAAACTTCATTTTCGTGGCTGCCATTTACAACCTTTCAATGTATCATTTGTAACCTTTCATATGCCATTTTAACCTTTTGTGTGGACCACAAAAACAAAGTTTTTGCAGTTTAATAAGCATTTTCCATTATTTTATGAAATTAGGGGTATTAGGAAATGACATTTATAGCCCAGGAACATAAACGATGTTACATAGGGCCCTTCCACAGAGCCACATAAACCAGATTATCAAGGCAGGAAATTCCACAATATGTGCTTTGAACTAGGTTATCTGAGTCCACACTGCCATATATTCCAGTTCAAACTGTGGGATTTCTTGCCTTGATATTCTGGGTTATATGACTCTATGGAAGGGCCGATAGTGTAATCAAATCTGCAAAAGTTAAAGGAGCAAATATGGAGGGCCAATTATAGTCAAAGTGGCAGTCTAAGGACTAGCCACCAAACACCAGCAATTTAAGCCATTGAGTACAAATATGGTACTGGTCCCTGGTATATTGAGGAAGAATGCCAACTACTGGCTTAAGATGCATAGTAGAGGATACTGTCCCATCATCAGCATGGAAGTTAAATACAGTTGCCTATCCTGTCAGCTCTCATAAGCAAAATAGTCCTGATAGTGACCAATCTTGATAAAATAGTGAAGAGTAGAGACATCACATTGGCAATGAAGATCTGCAATGGTATTCCTCAATGGTATGGATGTGAGAGCTGGACCATAGGGAAGGCTGAATGAAGGAAGATAGGTGCTTTTGAACTGTGGTGCTGGAGGAAAGTTCTGAGACCACCAGAAGATCCAACCGGTCCATTAACAGGCATGTAGCCGGGGGGGGGGGGGCTGGGGGGCTTCAGCCCCCCCCCCAAATTCTCATGGTGGTCCGCGAGAAGGCCTTACTGGTACATTATTTAAACTGCTATGTTTATTCATATCATGATCTGATCACCATGCTCAATATATCCCATATGCATGGGGGTATTGGGGTAACAATACAAAAGGTTTGCTAGGGTAGACCCTCTTTCACTCAGACTCAGCCCCCCCCCCCCCGAAAAAAACCAACAAAATCCTGGCTACGGGCCTGAGTATATCTTCACCAAATAAAACCCGACTGCTCATTGGAGGGAAGGATATTAGAGGCCAAGATGAAGTATTTTGGCCACATAATGAGAAGACAGGAAAGCTTAGAGAAGACAATGATGCTGGGGAAAATGGAAGGAAAAAGGAAGGAAATGGAAGGAAAAAGGAAGAGGGGCTGACCAAGGGCAAGATGAATGGATGGTATCCTTGAAATAACTGGCTTGACTCTGAAGGAGCTGGGGGTAGTGACGGCCGACAGGGAGCTATGGCATGGGCTGGTTCATGAGGTCACGAAGAGTCAGAAGTGACTGAACGAACGAATGAATGTTGTTTATTCATTCAGTCGCTTCCAACTCTTCATGGGCTGAAGGAGTCACCCCATTTTCCTGACGGGAATTGCTGGATGCCTTTATTAGCCTTTATTGGTCTAGGATGGCCAGTTTGAAAACTGGAGCGTGCTCCTACTGCTTTAATGGTTGTGCAAGCACAGACATTTCAGCTCCTGTTGCTCACCATACAGCCAGGTAACTAGCAAAACCTTCTGAAACTCCCTCTTCTATACAGTCATTGAAGGTAAGGCGTATTCACCAGTTTGCAATCTATCAACCCTACTTAACTGACTTTGCAGCAGACCAAGAGAGTGGAAGACTATAGTGAAGGTCTGTGGGAGGTAAAGGGCATGGACAGTGTGCTGGATTGTGGCCCTCATACAGTGGTTCCCAACCTGTGGTCTGTGGACCACCAGTGGTGTGCAAGAACAAAATATGTTACACGATTATTACACCATTGTCTCAAAACCACGTGTCAACAAGGGCAACTGGTCTCACGAAACCCCAAGGCAACAGGGATGTTGGGAGGGGAGAGGCTGATTACTCAAAAAAGATTACTCCTACCACATCAGCTCTAGTTTACTAAATATGGTTTTCTGTGGGCAAGCAGATGGCAACTACTGGATGGCATATGTTCTGTATCAGAAACTAGAGCTGATGTGATCTTTCCAATGCAATTTTCTGAATCAGCACCCCAGATAACCAAACAGAATCTAAAGTTGACCAAAAACTTATTCGTAACACTTTTGGTACTAATTTTGGAGCATGGTCCCTGGTCAAGTGGTCAAAAAAAGTTTGGGAACCACTGCCCTAGTAGCCAGAAGTGAGAGTCATACAGCCATCCAAATGCTGTTGGACTGGGATTCCCAACAGCCCTATGTATCACAGTTAGCTGTGAGGCATACTGCGAGGTGTATGTATTAATATCTGGAGGACTATGTGATTTCCACCCCTATAATAAGCAGAAAAGATATATGTCATACAAGAAAGTTCAATTGGATTTTCTAATAACGACTGCTCCAAACCTGTTTCGACAAAACTGAGCATAGTGGATCACTTTATAAATTAGATGTAAAATGAAAAAAAGTGAGCCTGCAGAAGAGATGGGTAAAGGGTTAGCTGGCTGTGACAAATACATTTAAAATCATTATCAGAGTGGCAAAAGTTCTGAAGGATGGGATCAACCAGATAATGCGAAAAGACTGTCATTAGGAAAATGTGAGGAGAATTAAATTGATTTTTAGCAATGGGTGTACACTGGAAACAATTTAATACTCAATTGCAATTCCCACACGACAATTCTTCACTTTATCTTGATGACTGTATGCCTCTGCATGATAATTTTAATTCATTCCCAACCCCCTTCCCTGGGTTTAAAATGAGAAACAAAGAATAGCTTGCCTTCTACACTGCCATATAATCAAGATCAGGGATCCTCAGACTTTTTAAACAGAGGGCTGGGTCACAATCCCTCAAACTGTTGGAGGGCCAGATTATAATTTGAAAAAAGCAAGAATGAATTCCTATGCACACTGCACATATCTTATTTGTAGTGCAAAAACCACTTAAAAACAATACAATAATGAAAATGAAGAACAATTTTAATAAATATAAATTTATTAGTATTTCAATGGGATGTGTTGACCTGCTTTTGGCTGATGAGATAGGATTGTTGTTGTTGTGTGCTTTCAAGTCATTACAGACTTAGGTTGTCCTTAAGCAAGGGCCGGGTAAATGACCTTGGAGGGCCGCATTTGGTCCCCGGGCCATAGTTTGAGGACCCCTGATCTAGATTATAAAAGCAGAAAATCCACATTATCTGCTTTGAATTGGATTACATGAGTCGACACTGGCATGCAGCCCCTGATGGTGCAGTGAGTTAAAGCACTGAGCTGCTGAACTTGTTGATCAAAAGGTCGCAGGTTCAAATCCAGGGAGCGGTGTGAGGTCCCGCTGTTAGCCCCAGCTTCTGCCAACCTAGCAGTTTGAAAACATGCAAATGTGAGTAGATCAATAGGTACAACTCCGGCGGGAAAGTATGGCACTCCATGCAGTCATGCTAGCCACATGACCCTGGAGGTGTCTATGGACAATGCCAACTCTTCGGCTTAGAAATGGAGATGAGCACCAACCCCCAGAGTCGAACACAAGTGGACTTAATGTCAGGGGAAAACCTTTACCTTTACCTTTACCTTTACCTTTACCTTTACCTTTACCTTTACCTTACACTGCCATATCCAGTTCAAAGCAGATAATCTGAATTTTATATGGCAATGCAGATGGGGCCTAAATCATAAAAGCATTATCCTCAAAGACCTTCTGATCCATAATGACAAATATGTTGTAGGTAGGATTTGACCACCTTCTGATGTGTGGATAGACCTTTCATTTGCTGGATTACTTTTATAGGAAGGAGGAAAGCCATGATCTTTCTTACCACAAATGTAACTATTATCCATAGTCACATAGATTTAGGTAACCTACCATATTTTTTCTATCTACCCAATGGTGCAGAGGAATATCTCTGGGTATTTTTATATACCAGCCAAAAAGTAATATTGGGCTTTTCCACACAGCCCTATATCCCAGAATATCAAGGCAGAAAATCCCACATTATCTGCTTTGAACTGGAATATATGGCAGTATGGATTCAGTTCAAAGCAAATATTGTGGGATTTTCTGTCTTGATATTCTGGGATATAGGGCTGTGTGGAAGGGCCCCTTATTTCATGTCTGACTGCTATTCTTGTAAACAGAAAAAGGTGAGACATTTCCACAGGATAGAGATTCTGGGAAAGTAAATGTACGTATATGAAATCCTTACAATTTCATCAAAAACTGAAAAATTGCATCATGCTTGTAATTCATGGGGAATTTGAGTCACAAAGGCTGCTTGTGGTTCATGGAACACATTTTCTCCATCCCCACATCAGATGTTACATGGAAACACATGATGTTAAACCAGAAGTGGATACTACATGAGTCCCAACTCTGTAGCCCTCAAAATGAGGGCAATTGAACATAGCACTATCTGTGCAGAATAATGTGATAATCTCAGTTATCTGACATGAAAGAAGTGTCCATTGCCAATTTCTTAGTTTACTATTATTGTCTTCTTTTGCCAAGTTGCAGGAAAGATACTCAAGCACCTTCTACACTGCCATATAAAATCCAGATTATTTGCTTTGAACTGGATTATATGGCAGTATGGACTCGTATAATTCAGTTCAAAGCAGGTAATGTGGATTATGTGTTTTGATAATCTGGATAACATGGCAGTGTAGAGGGGCCTTCGTTTCCAAAATGATTTGACAAGCCCTTAAGAGGATAGTTTAGACTGCAAAACATCTTACATTCCTGGCACTGTTAGATGACAAACGGCCCTTCCACGCTGCCCTATATCCCAGAATATCAAGGCAGAAAATCCCACATTATCTGAGTGTGGACTCGGTTAACCCAGTTCAAAGCAGATATTGTGGAATTTTCTGCCTTGATATTTTTTGATATAGGACTGTGTGGAAGTGTCCAATATCTGCTTTGAGCTGGTTTATCTGAGTCCACATTGCCATACATTACAGTTCAAAGCAGATAATGTGGGATTTTATTCAGCTGTGTGGAAGGGGCCATAGATGAAGAAAATGTCATGAATCAATAATACAGTAAAACAATAAAAGCTGGAATTCTAGGGCCCCTACTATACTGCCATATAAAATCTAGTTTATTTGCTTTGAACTGGGTTATAGGCAGTGTGGACTCATATAATCCAGTTCAAAGCAAATAATGTGGATTGTATGATTTAATAATCTATATTATATATCAGTGTAGAAGGGCCTACGTATGCCTACACATTTTTAGATATAAGCCATATTTGATTCTGTCTGACATACTTACAGGTAAGTACATTATAGGATATCGACAACTTTTTAGAACAGGCTTTATAAATAATTTTGCAAACATGTCATTGTCTTAAAAGACAGCCCATAGTTCACTTAACTGGGATCTGATTATAAATCAGATCAGGCCCCATCTACACCGCCATATAATCCATATTATCAAAGTAGATAATCCACATTATCTGCTTTGAACTGGATTATATGAGACTACACTGTCATATAACCCAGTTCTAAACAGATAATCTGGATTTTATATGGTAGTGTAGAAGGGGCCGCAGATCAATGGCATCTTGTTTTGTGGTCATAGTTCACCCTGAAAACCCCTAGTAGTAAATAAACCCATGCTTCTTAATTTAATACCATCTGTCTTTGGAAACTTACTCATTTGCTACAAAACAAAATTGTGCTCCCTTGTGAAAAGCTGTGGGAGTGTAGACATTGGGATGGATACATTTGAAAGCTTGTATATATTTTCCTTGGCTTTTCTCAGATTGTTATGCCTTGTGCTATCTGTATTGATGTGTCTGAAGTATCGTTTCCT
>NW_026846588.1:88610209-88693809 GCF_025583915.1 Anolis sagrei ordinatus
TTTTTTGCCGTCGCATTAGTTTAATCCAACATCTGGAAGACCATATAAAATGACATGGTGGGTTGGATTCAGCCTGCGGGCCTTGAGTTTGACACATGTGCCCTAAAGGTAGGGCTGGGCTGGCCTTCAAGGTGACAGCCTTCTCCTGTTGCTATTTTTCAGCAACTGCTATTTGTTAGCATGTTGTATCCGTGAAACTGGATACGGTACCAAGCCAGCATGACTAGTACATTTATCTTGAGAGCTTTGCCTTTTATAAATCCATTTCATCCCTCTCTTAAGCACAATAGCTGGTGAGTCACTGTTTGTCATGTGATTAGTAAAATCAAGGTACTAATAGTGTTTATTTGTTAATGCGGTTTACTACACTTTTCAGCCGAGGGAGATATATCTGCTTCGGGCAGCAGTTACTGGGGAAGGCAGCTGTGGTGTATTGGAGGACAACATTTTGTGTGTGGCAGAGCTTTAAGTACAAATCTTAAGCTAATCTGTTATCTCTGCAACTGGTTTTATTTTGGCGTTATCTTCTGTCTGACATGGAAAGCTAAGCAAGCTCAGCCTTGGTTAGGTCTTGAAAGGGGGGCATAAATAAATACCAAGTGCTATAGGTGGTGCAGTGAGTTAAACCACTGAGCTGCTAAACTTGTTGACCAAAAGGTCACAGGTTTGAATCTGGGGAACGGCATGAGCTTCTGCTGTCAGCCCCAGCTTCTGCCAACCTAACAGTTCAAAAACATGCAATTGTGAGTAAATCAATAGGTACCGCTGCAGTGGGAAGGTAACAGCACCCCATACAGTCATGCTGGCCACATGACCTTGGAGGTGTCTATGGACAATGCTGGTTCTTCGGCTTAGAAATGGAGATGAGCACCAACCCCGAGTCAGACACGACTGGACTTCATGTCAGGGGAAAACCTTTACCCTTATTTCAGAGGAAGGAACTGGCAAAATCACTGCTGAGTATTCCTTAGAATAAAAAAAATGATTAGAGTTGGAAGAGACCGCAGGGGTCATCCAGTCCAATCCCCTGCCATGCAGGAAGATAAAATCAAAGCACTCCTGACAGTTGCCTCCAGCCTCAAAAAGCACTATGAAATTAATGGGGTCACCATAAGTCAACAAGCAACCAAAAGGTACATACACACCATCCTTTAAAAGACATTTTAAAATGTCAAGTATGACAAAGAGGTAGAAGATAGTAGGTTATTTTCTTTTTCTTTGGTTGTATTTTCTTTAAATGCCAGACCTTTTAGAGGTATTGATGGGATGTTGCACCTAGTATGGCAAAATAATGTTGCCAAATTTGGGCACTGTGAGCCTAGGCTTGTGATGCACATATATGTATGCACTGGTGGGGTGTGTTTGTGTGAGAGAAATTATGGGCCTCATCACAGTGGTGAAGCCACATGGGGTAGAGGGACAATCCTGTCACCCCGTATCAATGCTTCTCCATCACGCGTGTTGCTGTGGCTTCCCCCAGTGCTGACTTTGTTGCTCCCTATGGAACATGGGAAGCCCGTTGTGTTCCGAGGGAAGTATCCTACCATATTGTCAGGACACTTTCTCAACGGAGCCTGCCAGAAGTTGCCATATGTCGTATGATGGCATCCGGCAGACTCTGAGAACGAAGCATCCTGGCAGTATGTTAGGACGCCAGTTTCTCCTTGTGAGATTAGGTGGTAAGAGGGAGTGAGAGAGACTCTTTGGCCAGGTGAAACCTGGCTTCTACAATGTTTAATCTCCATTCATAAACTCTCAGTCCATCTACAGTGTAGAATTATGTGGCGGCAAAAAAGCCAATGCGATTTTGGCCTGCATCAATAGGAGCATAGTGTCTAGATCTAGGGAAGTAATGCTACCCCTCTATTCTGCTTTGGTTAGACCACACCTGGAATATTGTGTCCAATTCTGGGCACCACAATTCAAGAGAGATATAGACAAGCTGGAATGTGTCCAGAGGAGGGCGACTAAAATGATAAAGGGTCTGGAGAACAAGCCCTATGAGGAGCGGCTTAAGAAGCTGGGCATGTTTAGCCTGAAGAAGAGAAGGATGAGAGGCGATATGATAGCCATGTATAAATTTGTGAGAGGAAGCCACAGGGAGGAGGAAGCAAGCTTGTTTACTGCTTCCATGGAGATTAGGACAAGGAACAATGTCTTCAAACTACAAGAAAGGAGATTTCATCTGAACATGAGGAAGAACTTCCTGACTGTGAGAGCTGTTCAGCAGTGGAACTCTCTGCCCCAGAGTGTGGTGGAAGCTCCTTCTTTGGAAGCTTTTAAACAGAGGCTGGATGGCCATCTGTCAGGGGTGATTTGAATGCAATATTCCTGCTTCTTGGCAGGAGGTTGGACTGGATGGCCCATGAGGTCTCTTACAACTCTTTGATTCTATGATTCTACGAGTTTTACAGCACTTTAAGAGCTGTGGCTCAATGCTGTGGAATGATCTCGAAAGTTATTGTTTGGTGAGGCACCAGCACTCCTGGGCAGAGAAGGCTAAAGATCTCACCAAACTCACAATTTCATAGCATTAAACCGCAGCAGTTAAAGTGAAATGAAACTGCATTTATTCTACAGTGTGGCTGTACAATGCCTCCTCTTCAAGTAGACCTCAATTTTGGGAGAGTGTTATTCCTGACTAATACTGCCCCCCCCCCCAAAAAACGCTTTCAATTGTCTCAATTTAAACTGTCAATTTTAACGCTTTGAGCCTCCTTGTAGAGAGAAAAAGGAGGTTATAAATAAACATAATAATAATAATAATAATAATAATAATAATAATAATAATAATAACAATAATAATAATGCAAGAAGATCGCGCAGACAGACTACAAGCAGAGGCATAACACCATTGCTCAGATGATTCATTGGAACTTGTGCCACAAATACCATCTGCCTGCGACAAAGAACTGGTGGGATCACCAACCTGAAAAAGTTACAGAGAATGAACATGTCTGGGACTTCCGGATTCAGACAGTGTTTTGGAGCACAATACTCCTGACCTCACGATCGTGTTAAAAACAAAGTATGGATTGTCGATGTTGCAATTCCAGGTGACAGCAGGATTGAAGAGAAACAACTGGAAAAGCTGACACGATATGAGGATTTAAAGATCAAACTGCTAAGACTCTGGCACAAGCCAGTCAAGGTGGTCCCAGTGGTGATTGGCACATTGGGGGCAGTGCCTAAAGCACTTGGCTTGCACTTAAACACAATCGGCGCTGACAAAATTACCATCTACCAGCTGCAGAAGGCTACCTTACTGGGATCTGCATGCATAATTCGTCGATACATCACACAGTCCTAGGCACTTGATCCAATACAACAGCCAACAGAGTGTCTGCTGTGGACTCATCTTGTTGTGTTTCAAATAATAATAATAATAATAATAATAATAATAATAATAATAATAATAATAATAAATTTGCATTACACTTCCTTTGAAATTGTTAAATAATTGTTGAATTAAATGTTATCATTAATATTTTGTAATTATCAGAGAGAGAGAGAGAGAGAGAGAGACTGATGGGAGAGTGAAATCTATATATTTTGATTTTGTTTCTTTCTTGCTCCTTCCTGACTCCCCAGCTTTGATTTATATTGCATATTTTCTCCAACACTGGGAGCCAAGGTTATATGTTGTTGAAGGCTTTCATGGCCAGAATCACTGGGTTGCTGTAGGTTTTTCAGGCTGCATGGCCATGTTCTAGAAGTATTCTCTCCTGATATTTTGCCTGCATGTGTTGCAGGCATCCTCAGAGGTTGTGAGTTCCTTATGAGACCTCACTACTTCTGAGGATGCCTGCCATAGATGCAGGCGAAACGTCAGGAGGGAATGCCTCTAGAACATGGCCATACAGCCTGAAAAACCTACAACAACCCAGCCAAGGTTATACTGTTGGGTGATAGTTCCACAGAGATTAGTTAGACATACTGCAAAAGCATGGCAAAAGATCAGTTGAGTGGCCATTAGCACCTATAGAGGGCACATCTGTATGGGTATATTATAGGGATTTAAACCCTTTCTGTATAATTTCCAAGGCTCTGAATGCTATTCAGCATTCACTACATTGGATTTATTTACTCTGCCTCATTATTTTCAAGCATGCCCTTGATTTCCCATGATTATGAAGCTGTAATGTGGCATCAGCCCCAGCTGCATTCAGGCACTGTGATGATTTCCTTTGGCTACAACTGTTTCTCATTCCTGGAATGTAACTCCAGATAGGTTACAAGGCCTTGTTGTGAATGCTCATTTTGTGAAAACATTGACCTTAGTGATAAGTCTGACATGCAGACATTTGAAGAGATTGAGACTCATTATCCATTTCTTTGCAAACAAGATTAACAACAGTTTGAAAAGTGTGGGATAAAATACAGCCCCTCTTACTTTGATTGGTTTTAATGTATGGTTCACTGAATAACATAAAATGTGACTTTTCTGTGTTATAGTCCAGTTCTGTCAAACGTGTTCATCATTCAAACAAATCTGCTGTGTTGGGAATCAGGATTCCAAAGGGAATCTCTTTCAGTCCTTCAATTATATTGTAAATCTGCAGCTAATGCATTTTTGACAAATAGCCACCCAACCTCATTTTAAAATTGTCTAATGAATTAGAGAACTCTGTAATCCAAGGCATTTTCTTTAAGTGTTGATCAGTTCTTGTTATGGGGATAGCCTTTAAAATAATTATTCAAGAAAAAAGACAAAATCAAACACGCAAATGAGCTTTCTAGATATATAATACTAATAAGACTGTAAGCTACACCCTATCCTGTGAAATTAAAGGGGTCACCAAAATTCAACAAGAGACTTGAAGGTAAATACACTTAAAGATCACCCTTTAAAGGACATTTTAAAATGTCAAGTATGGTAAAAATGGAGAAAGATGATAGGTTATTTTCTTTTCCCATTATCATATTTTCTTTAAATGCCAGACCATTTAAAAAGTGTTGATAGCATCACATGTGGCAAAATGTTGTCAAATTTCAGTACTATGCATCTGGGTTTGTGATGAGGACCATTCATTCTCTCTCCTCAGGTGGCAAAATATCTTGGATTAGTTCTGCACATATATGAATGCATTGCTTTGGTGTGTATATGTGCCAGAAGAAGATTAAGGGAGAGATGGGGAGAGACTCTCTGCCTTTGTCAAGACCCAGAAGCCTTAATGATGGCAAACACAATGTAAAAGGTCCAAACACAGGTTTATTTGTTACAAAAAAGGCTTGGAGACACTTACTTCAGTGTCTCAAGTAAGAACTAAGAGTTTGTAACAAACACAAAGCGAAAAAAGCAGTTTAAATATAATCCGGATTATTCTGGCATATAATCCGGTATAACAGAAACATGTAGCAATCCGCTTGAAATTCACAGTGTCCAAAGAGTACCAACAAGTTGGTAATGAGCAAAAACAGTGTCCAAAGGCAGTCCGTAGTCCAAACACGTTCCAAGCAAGTTGAGAAAGTCCAAAACACGTAGCCATTGCCAAACACGATCCGGAGTCAAAAACGGGAGAGTAGAAGTCATCACTTACAGAGTTTCAAGAAGTAAACACAGGAACACAGAGATCTGTAGTCCAAGGACCCAAACTCGAGAGTTGGCAATAACAAAGAATCACACACAAAAAGACAATTTGCCTTCTTCAACGACCCATTGAAACAGAACCCACTTATATCCTAAAGTTCCTCATCAGAAGATGAGGTGCTCCCCACCCTTTCATCATCGCTCTCAGCTGCCCCATTCCCTGCAGCTGAACCCAGACCCCCATCCCTCCACCTTTGCCAGCGTCTGTCAAGACTTAGATCTTGCCTAGTGCTCCTCGGTTGCCATTCTTCTGTAAACCCCTCAAAGTCATCGCTGGAGGTGGGCTGGGTACAGATATCCCTGACTTCTTGTACACGGGTCCAATGAAGCTCATCCTCCTCCCCCATATCACTCCCAGTCCCATCACTCCCTTCAAAGCCCATGAATGTTTAGTCTCCATTCACAGACTATGGGTGCATCTTTGTAAAATGACTACTCCTATGATTCCATAGGATCAAGCCATGGCAACTAAAGTAGTGTTAAACTGCATCAATTCTGTAATGTAGATGCACTTTAAGAATAGGTGCCTCTCTTAGTAGTCTTCTTTAGGTACAGCAATATAACTGTCAATATCAGGGGCCTTCAAACTATAGTTTGAAAAAAAATGAACATATCTGAAATAATAATGAAGGAACAATACAATATTTAAAATGAAGAACAACAACATAAACTTACTAGTATTTCAATGAGAAAAGTGGGCCTGCTTTATGCTGATGAGATAGTCAAGTTAATTATGATTGTTGTATGCCTTCAAGTCATTTCAGACTTAGGGTGACCCTAAGGCTGGAAACTGGGTAAATGACCTTGGAGGTCACTTCTAGCTGTGGGCCTTTGTTTGGGGACCCCTGGTATATATATACTGTTTCAAGCTAAAGGTTCTGTGTTGGACAGTGGTAGGATCTCACCACAGTAGGTCTGGGCTCCATCCTAGGATGCTGCCAAGATGAAGCCCGATGGAGCCCATCACATGACCCTGGGCTACTTCCAGTGGGGCTCCATCTTGGAAGGAAAGAGAACAGTGCCCTGAGAACATGGGGTGACAGTTTCCCCCACTGGATTTGCCCCATTACCCCATGGATGCACCCACTGTCCCCTGACTTGAGGACCTCAGTGTGATGAGGTCCTTATACACTCTGCCCCTGCCACAGGGAGGAATATGTTAACCTCAGACCACCAACTCCAAGAAGAGGATAGAATAAAATTAGCTGGGTTTTATTGTCATAAGACTCAATCAGGGAGAATATATCTGTGAATTGGGCCTGTGTCTTACAGACCCTGAGCTGCAGAACAAACCATAATTTTCACATAATGTCTTGGCTGAGAATTTTGTGATTTCAGCCTATGGGATTCAGGAGTCAGTGCTCAAACACGGGGGAACTCGAGACAAGAAACAATCAGGAACACCTAATCGCTTCTCAACAAAGGAATTCCCCAGGCCACACCTAAAAACTGTCAGGCCTTCAAATGCTAATCAAGGTGGCCAATTGAAACATTCACACCTAGCTCAAGAGACAAGAGTTTTTTCTCCCACCCTAGACCTTCCACAGATATATAAACCCAATTTTCCTAGTTTCCAACAAACCTCACAACATCTGAGTATGCCTGCCATAGATGCAGTTGAAAATTCAGGAGAGAATGCTTCTAGAACATGGCCATGCAGCCTAAAAAACCTACAACAACCCTTTAAAAAACCTTAGCAAGATTTGGGAGGGGGGGGGGTCTAAAGGCTTTGGGTTCACATTGCAGAACCCTAGGGGGCAGATATGGCCCATGCTCTTTTCCCAGCCTCATATATGATTTACAGCACGACCGCTGTGTTTGTGGGACCCATATCTACAATTTCATTTATCCATGTCTGACAAAATATATCTTTTCTTAGGCATTTCTAGGTCCTCCAGTATGACTCTATGATATTCCTGGGCCATAAGTCCTTCATTTCAATAGGATTTACTATTATCCACAGTTTCACCTATCCATGTGAAGTCTGGGAGTGCATCTCTCACATATACAAGGGTTATATGGCACTTTTGAAGAGAAACTTCCAACTTCTGGACTTCAATGTAAGTAATGCTGAAGAGTGATGGGAACTGCAGTCAAACGTTAAGAAAGCCAGGCACCTACCCACCCCAGCTCTCACTTTGGGGCCAGTTTCCACCCTAGTGTCACAAAGAATGCACCTACACTTTTATTAAATAGGGAAAAAAAGAGGCCTTATTGCACATAGTTTGTCATTTATGACCCGCAAGTACATTTAGCTAAGTGAACCACGATCTGTGTTTGTGTTTCTTTTAATGCTCTGCCAGTGCTTTACAAATGACTTTGTGCTGAGCAGCATAAAGAGAGTAATTCGAGTAGCGGTGTCATTGTTCCACTCCTATGTAACAAATGGGAAATTAGTGATACAATGGGTTTGTGCTATGACTCATTATTTACTGTAATGAGGAATTTAATTAGATTGTCGTTTTGGGGAACTTGGCATTAGAGCCCTGTTTTGTTCTTAATTAACTCTGGTATAGAAAGCCTTTTTTCTAAAGTTTCCTCATTGACACTTGAATTAATCAAACGGAATGACTCTATGAACAGCCTGAGAGGTGACGGTCCCCAGTGAACAAAGGTCAAGAATGAAATTATTCCCAGGCAGTCGATACATTTCTTCCTTTCAAAACAATGCAGAAGTTGGTTGGCATGATAATGCTGGCCATTACTTCTGGATACAGCAGCAGAAAACATTATCTGCATGGCTACACAATTCCAAAATAGCCTGCACTGCAAGATTGTTTCATTGCATTGTTACAATGGCACAATCACATTATTTTTCATCTTGCAATTTTTCCAAAAATCATAGGGTGATGTCCATGCACTCTTTCTGTTATCCATGTGGTTATAGCAGAGGTGAAGATAAGGTCTTGTAACAGGAAAGAAGGAGTTGGCAACTGAAGGGGGTAGAGGAGCCCATTTCGGCCCCATGAATCTATAGCAGAACACAATTTGACTATGCACTTTACTACCGTTTTATCCAAAAATGAGTTGACCTTATTTATTGCTCTTATCCTTAACACGACTACATGCCCTATGCCAGTGTTTCTCAACCTGGGGGTCGGGACCCCTGGAGGGGTCACGAGGCAGTGTCAGAGGGGTCATCGAAGACCATCCGAAAACACAGTATTTTCCATTGGTCATGGGGGTTCTCTGTTGGAAGTCTGGTCCAATTCTATCATTCATGGGATTCAGAATGTTCTTTGATTGTAGGTGAACTATAAATCCCAGCAACTACAACTCTCAAATGTCAAGGTCTATTTTCCCCAAACTCCACCAGGGTTCACATTTGGGCATATTGAGTATTTGTGCCAAGTTTGGTCCAGATCCATCATTGTTTGAGTCCACAGTGCTCTCTGGATGTAGGTGAACTACAACTCCAAAACTCAAGGTCAATGCCCACCAAACCCTTCCATTTCTGTTGGTCATGGGAGTTCGGTGTGCCAAGACTGGTTCAATTCCATCGTTGGTGGAGTTCAGAATGCTCTTTGATTGTAGGTGAACTATAAATCCCAGCAAGTAAAACTCCCAAATGACACCCCCCCCCCAACCCCACCAGTATTCAAACTTGGGTGTATTGGGTATTTGTGCCAAATTGGACCAGTGAATGAAAATACATCCTGTGTCTCAGATATTTACATTACGATTCATAAAAGTAGCAAAATGACAATTATGAATAATGTTAAGGTTGGGGGTCACCACAACATAAGGAACTGTAATAAGGGGTCATGGCACTAGGAAGGTTGAGAAACACTGCCCTATGCACTTTATTCATTGTCCTGTCCTCTGATCTGTTGAACTACAGGCCATTAATTCATGTTGAGACCTGGTCATGTTATTAGCTGTTAGTTTTGATGCCTGTTTTATATTTTTGTATATTGTTGTTTATGTTGTTTTAAATTGCTGTTGATGCACTCTGATGTGCTATGTTTTAATTCTATTACCTGGGCTTGGCTCCATGTAAGCCACCCCGAGTCCCTTCGGGGTGATGGAGGCAGGGTATAAAAATTAAGTTATTATTTTACTGAAAAAAATCACAGTATGTCACAGCACCGATGGGTGCCACCTTGTCATGGTGGGGGGCTTAACTGCTCCAAGGATGCTGAGAGCTGTGCTGGCAGTAGTGTAGCTACCAGCAGGTCCAACCAAGCCAGAGAGGTCTCAGCTGAGGAGTGGAACCAAGAGCACCCAACCCATTAGCACTATAGAGAAGTAAACCAAAATGAACAATCACAGAAGCGGCAGAAATATACAATGCCAGAAAACCGCAAAGTTGTTGTTATTTTTAGTATTGTTATTGTTGTTGTTGTTGTTGTTATTATTATTAAAAGACTGGAAATAATGACTGATTTCTGGGATTTTTTTTACATTTAGGGGCTTAGTAGGACTTTGGATGTATTATAATGCAAACTGTTGCTCCTACAGAGGTCCAGAAATTGGAATAAAGGACTTGGAAGTGAGATCTTCCCTCTTTCTGGTGCAGTTGGAGGAGGGGAGACTGGAAAGGCTAGCAAGAAGACAAGGCTTGGGGTTCAGAAGTACAGGTAAACTACAAAATCTACGAAGAACAGAGCCACCATCCTATGTTAAAATATGGCCTGGCTTTCACTCTACATTTTACCATTCCCTATATCCCCTCCCAAGCTGCATCTTTTTTGCTTTCCCCACGTTTGATCTGAAATTGCCATGTTGTGAAGATCTCACCAGACATCTCCCACTGTGACTGCCCTGTACACACTACATGTCTTCAAATATTATATTAATGCTAGAGCTTTATTTTATGATCAAGTTGGAGCTTATTGCGATTGCTCAGTATTCTTTCAAGTATTTCCAGTGAGATACTAACTCATAACATTTTCAACTTGCTTTTTGGGTGCACATTAGGTGGGAGTGCTTTGATTGTGTGTTCTTGCATGGCAGGGGGTTGGACTGGATGGCTCTTGGGATCTCTTCCAACTCCAGGATTCTATGTCTATCATTCTCTAATACCACATATTTAGATAGCAATTCGATGCCACATGAACATACATCAAGTAAAATAAAATATACATTAAAACAATAACTAAAAACATATCAAACATTAAAACCACTTATTTTAAATCACACAGTTTTATATCATAGTCCAAGGTCATTTCAATTATGATTGCACTATTCTATGTTCTCTTATTGCACTGTTACTAACTGAAAGCTTGGTCCCACATCCATGTTTTTAACTTTTTCCTGAAGGTTGTTAGCCGCCCTGAGTCCTCTGCGGAGGTGAGATAGGATGGGATATAAATGCCCCAAATATATAAATAATGTCAGGAGGTAGGGAGCTGATCTGATTTCACTTGGGATGGAGTTCCATAACTGAGAGGCTACTACTGAGAAGGTCCTGTTTCTCGTCCCCACCAATCTCACCTGTGAACAAGGTGGGGCCGAGAGAAGGGCCTCCCCAGAAGATCTTAACCTCCTAGTTGGCTCACAGAGGGAGATACATTCAGACAGGTAAGCTGGGCTGGAACAGTTAGGGCTTTATAGGCTAAAGCCAGTACTTTGAATTGTGCTCAGTAGCAGACTTTACCTTTTGAGGTGAGTTCAGTCATCATGACCTTGAACTGAGCCTTTCCCACAGTGGAAAATATTGAGAGACATCTACTTCAGATGGATTTGCTTAATGTTTTGTCTCATAGATACTGATTGGGAACTATGTGTTTGATCCAACCTTTTCACAACATTTGATTGTTTTGTCTGGAAGTTGGGCTATGTTTTATCTACATGCTGGATTGTCCCTTTATTCCCTTATGCTTTTATTGTATACGTCACTTGACAACTCTCGGGAAAAGTGGCAATGTTGTGTAGCCTTCCTGTGTTACCTGAATCATGAAACTTCTTAGCCTGTGAATGAAATCCCAGAGTGTTTGGGGCGAAAGAGTGTGGGAAGTATATCACAACACCTTGTGGCTTGCTCTGAGAATCTGCATGAAGAAGAGAAAGAGAGAAGGGTAGATTTAAAATGCAATAATACCTTGGAGACCAACTTGGTTGAAAGGCAGAGTGTAATTAAAACAAAAATCAATAAATCTGCAGCCTGCTGCTGCCTTGTAAGGGGGGCGGGGGGAGAGAAAGAATGAATTCCATACTGATTTATAAAAGCTTGTCTGCCTGCTCACTTGGAAATCATCCATGAGAGAACCTTTTTAAAAAACAAAGACCCTAAACATAAAGTTAACAAGCATGCTCCTTTACTTGTACACATGGTTGCTAAATATAGGACATTATTCAGGTAAAAGCAATTTGCAACAGCTTCTTTCTGAATCTTTGAGAAGCACATTATTAAATGCTGATGTCCCGCTGATTTCAGAGCAATTTATTATCTGAGATGTGACTAGATACATAGCTTTGCGGCATACATGTGTTTTCAATTTATTCTCACAATAACAACTCTGAAGTAGGTCAGAGTGAATGCCCAGTCCAAGGTCACCAAATGAATTTCATAGTTAGAATTTGAATTACCTAAGTCCTAATCCAATATTTTATCTGTGACATCTCACTGTCTCTCTTAAGTCATCAGGGGTCCTCAAACTTTTTAAACAGAGGGCTAGGCCACAGTCCCTCAAACTGTTGGAGGGCCGGATTATAATTGGAAAAAAACATGAATGAATTCCTATGCACACTGCACATATCTTATTTGTAGTGCAAAAATCACTTTAAAACAATACAATAATCAAAATTAAGAACAATTTTTAACAAATATCAATTTATTAGTGTTTCAATGGGAAGTGTGGGCCTGGTTTTGGCTGATGAGATAGGATTGTTGTTGTGTGCTTTCAAGTCGTTTCAAACTTAGGTTGACCCTGAGCGAGGGCCGGGTAAATGACCTTGGAGGGCCGCATCCGGCCCTCGGGCCTGAGTTTGACGAGCCCTTTCTTACATTATGATGCAGATATATTAGATTATATCTTCTCATGGTGTTTTGATAAGAGAAGGATGTCAAAGTCACATGAAAGGGACAGGATCATGTAGGAAGACCTGCTCAGGCAAGGATCTCTAAACTAAGGCCCACGGGCCAAATGTGGTCCTCCAAGGTCATTTATTTCAGTGATGAGGCATGCTGGAAATTGTGGTCTAACTACATCTGAAAGACTGCACAATTCCTATCCCTGATTTAGATTGAGGAACTAGGAGCCCTTCCACACAGCCCTATCCTATATCCCAGAATATCAAGGCAGAAAATCCCACATTATCTGAGTGTGGACTCAGCTAACCTAGTTCAAAGCAGATATTGTGCCATATTCTGTCTTGATATTCTAAGATATAGGGCTGTGTGGAAGGGCTCTAGGTTTTCACAAATGGCACAGTCAGTTATCCTGGACACTAAGAATCACATGGCTGAATATCTCAACATGACAGAAACATGAAGCTTGACATCTGTTGGACAGAAAGGTTGTCATTTCCCACCAAATGCAAATTTACAGTTGTCCTGACTGTTGCATTAGATCAATCAATGCTTATGAATTAATACTTATCAAATGAAGGCCCACATTGGCAAATTTAATCCCTTCAACAGGAAAATATTTCATCTACGGATTAAAGTATCATTTTCTATTATTCAAAGCTTTCCTTGCACCTGTATGGGAACACTAGATGGCAGTATTGGCTAACATAAAAACCAATTTTTCCAATGACACATTAGCTTGAAACCTATTATTATTTATCCTCTATGAAAACAATATTTTGTAAGAGCAAGGATTTTGCAAACACATTTCCTACAAATTTTTGGCTGTATTGCTGTCCAAACACCTAGAACAGTGGTTCTCAACCTTCCTAATGCCGCAACCCCTTAATACAGTTCCTCATGTTGTGGTGACCCAACTATAACATTTTCATTGCTACTTCATCACTGTAATTTTTCTACTATTATAAATCATAATGTAAATATCTGATATGCAGAATATATTTACATTCACTGGACCAAATTTGGCACAAATAACCAATACGCCCAAATTTGAATACTGGTAGGGGTGGAGGGGGATTGGTTTTGTCATTTGGGAGTTGTAATTGCTGGGATTTATAGTTAACCAGGGGCGGCTCAACCCATTATGCAAAGTAAGCATTTACAGTATAGTTGATTTTGCCCAGGGACGCTCTTGAGGCGCTCTTGGGAGAAAACAGACCTTAACATATGCAAGTTGTAGTTACTAGGATGTATAGTTCACCTACAATCAAAGAGCATTCTGAACTCCACCAAAGATGGAATTGAACCAAATATGGCACACAGAACTCTCACGAAAAACAGAAAATATATATCAGTGATTGGTTTGCGGGGGGGAGGGGGCAAATACTGTTTGCTTATCATTGAAAATTACCTAAGGCCGCCTCTGTAGTTAACCTACAATCAAAGAGCATTCTGAACTACACCAACAATGGAATTGTTGGCCCAGTAAACTGTAGGAATGGTAGTCCAGACACCAGAAATAGTGCGGTTATCCCGTGCCTTCCAAGAAGGTGTGGAATAAATGCACTAACAAATTAATTCGCTACAAACCAGGGCTTTCCTGGTTTGTAGCGAATTAATGTGGGACTGCCAAGAACATTGTCTGGACAGCCCCCTTTTTATTGCGGAAGTTTCCACAATAAAGAGGCTGTCTGGATAGGTCCATGGTGGGTAGCAATGCACATTCTGATGGCAGTCTTTCTTGATGTGACTGAGAATCAAGTCAGCTCTCAACATTGCTTCTAATACTGCACTTTCTTCACTTTGTCAGTTGACCACCAAGTTTTCCATCAATCTGTTTCTCCATCAGTTACAGCTATTGATCATTTACCAAATGTACACACACAAGATGATAGGCATGCCATGACCCTAAACAATTATGCTTCCTTGTTGGAGAACAGATAGTCAATTTGAATCCCTTTTCCTCCACAATCTTATGGTATAATACCAGAAGAAGGCAGGTGGCCATTAGTTACTGTCTCAATCCCTTAAGGGCACCTCAGAGATTATTTTTTTTTGTCTGAGTCTGAACTAATAACATTTGGAAAGGCAAAGAGGAAGGTCAGTACCTGCCCCCAGCCGCAATATAAAGTACTCCTTATCAGTGAAAAATAGCTGAGCCAATCCTGCTAGCTATTAACTACTCAGAGTTGCATTTTGTCTTGCTACCACTAATGATCTCTTCTCTTCAACTTAAATCTTTAATGGTTTTGATCTCTGTCTTACCATCCATTTCATTGAAGGCTACAAGGCTACATTATTAATCTGTCATTCTCACTCTCTGAGCAAAAGCCTGTTAGAGGCATGAAATATAGGACTGATATGGAGGTAATTAATTTCTATCTATGAGAGGGAGGGGTCCTGGCTCCATTAGGAGAGCTTAGTACAGCTGCTCCTTAAGAAAGGTTGTTTGCAACTCAGGATTGTAACTACTACCCTTGGATCACTGAAAATAATTCCTTTCCTGAACAAGGCACTTGAGAGGGTGGTATTAGCGTGAAGGTCAACCAGATACTCTTGGAGAATTGCTAATTGCCCACAGAAAATAAAGAAATGCACATGGGGTGTGCATTCAAAGCAGGGAGGACAACTGGGCTAGAGTGGGAGGTTATCCTCTCCTGGCAGGTTGTATCAATCCATCCCTGGAAATGATATGATGCCACTTCAGTATAATTTTCACTCAAGGATCTGGGCACCACAGTTGATAGTATAGTTTCTCCTCCAGGTAAACAAAAGGTTAAGGATGCAATGGATTAAGTTACATTTATGGAAGGCTAGCATCATGAAGGAACAACAGGAGATTGTCAGTTTTGGAATAGGGACCTCATCGCATGGAGGTTCAGAAGCCTGGGGACAGCGGGAGCAACCATGGGGCAGTGCCCAGCTTCATCCCCTTATTGTGGTTGGTCATGGGTTGCCATCCCACAACGCTTCCAGCTGTCCTCAGTTTCCTCCCATGCTGTCCCCATCTTCAGTGAGATAGCTCCCTCTTAGCATGCTACCGGCACACTGCCAGCACGGAGCTCCACCAAAATTAGCTCTGTGTCATATGATGGGCTTGGCAAACTCCGTCCCGGATAGGATGGGAATAACCTCCATATGATGAGATAGTAATTGTGAAAGGTTTCTGCATACTTTCAAGATGAGTTAAAAACACAACTTACATGCCTGTACACACTGAGCAACATTGGGGCTAATGAGATCTTAGAACTAATGAGGGGACAGAGGAGGTTGTACCTACCTCATTGTCTCTTGGGAAGCTTAGTTGTAGGTTGGAAAAAGAAGTCCAGACTCTCACCTTCTCAAGAACTTCTAAAGACTCAGACCAACATCTGTATCATGAGCAATAGGCATGGTTAGGTTCGCTTGGAATCTTCATAATTTGGAATAAATTTGGAAAGATTTCCTTTTTTGAAGTGATTTTGAAGTTTGTAAGGAAACCGGAAGTCCCTTTGCCCTTCTGAAGCCTTTTCTTCCATTTCTCTTACAAATCCGTAAGTGAGTCGGAAATTATTCAGCTTTTCAAACCAGTGTGGATGGATTTCCTTCGGTTTCCTTTCCCTCCCGCATTAGTCCTGGGCGAGAGCAGCAGTTTAACCCAGTTTGGATAGATTTCCTTTGATTTCCTTTCTCTCCCGCGTCAGTCCTGGGTGAGAGCTGCTGTTTAACCCAGTTTGGATAGATTTCCTTCGGTTTTCTTTCTCTCCCGCATCAGTCCTGGGTGAGAGCTGCTGTTTAACCCAGTTTGGATGGATTTCCTTTGGTTTCCTTTCTCTCCCGCATCAGTCCTGGGTGAGAGCCGCTGTTTAACCCAGTGTGGATGGATTTCTTCCCTTTGCTTCCCCCCCCCCCCTTTCTGGAATAAAACAACTACTTTCAAAGTAAAGACCACCCAATGAAACAGGAAATAACACTTTGCAACCATTAATGAAGGATTCAGATTTTGAAAAGTTTTGAACTTTTTTTCTGTGAAAATCAGAATTGACTTTAGATCTGAATCACCAGCGCCCGAAATGAGTTTTGAACCATTTTCTTTTTGGATCAAACAAGCCTAATGAGCAAATTAGGAATGTTCATCTACATACAGTAGAGTTTTTTTCTCTTTCTGCGGATCACAACTTGGGTTTTATTTTTGTAACCTTGTAAATAGTTGTCCTTCAAATTTGTATGTTTAGTTTGCAGATTTACTTATTCATGGATTCAATGAGTATGTTCGGCATGCATGATTCTATAGTCAACTTTCAGCAGACGTTGACCATTGAATCACATTGGGGGATTCCTAAAGAGGTGTTCTCTCAAATAATAATAAAAAATAAAACTACATTGGAATTAGAAGAGGTGGAAAAACAATTGAAATTCATTAAGCAGAAAGAATTCCAACAGGCCAATAAACCAGGGAGATGGCTGGCCCGGAAGATTAGAAAGAAAAAACAAGTGAACCACATCGTGAGAATAAAAACAGACAAAGGAGACGCAACCACGGACCCAGATATCATTCAAGAATTCAGAAAATACTACGAACAACTATATGCCGAAGACCAAAACAAAAAGGAAGATATCATGTCCTTCTTGGGCGACCAGAAACTGGAGAAGATTTCAGACCAGGAGAGAGAGCTTCTGAATAAAGAGATTTCAGAAGAGGAAATAAGAAAAGCTATAAGGAGATTAAAACCATCCAAAGCTCCGGGACCGGATGGCTTCTCGGCGATATTTTACAAGACCATGATAGATGAGATCACCCCCTACTTGAAGAGAATTATGAATAAAGTAATGAGCGACCAAGTGATCCCTGACTCATGGAAAGGAGCGACTATCACGGTATTACACAAAGAGAACACAGATGCCACAGAGGTAAAGAACTACAGACCCATATCCCTGCTCAATCAGGATTACAAGATTTTTACATCTATATTAAGTGAAAGACTAAAGAGCCTCCTGGTAAATTGGGTAGGTGAGGAACAAACTGGCTTCCTCCCGGGGAGACAAATGAAGGAAAACACGAGGTATATCCTGGACTTAGTTGAATATTATGATTACCATCACCAGATAGAAGTTGCACTTATTTCAGTCGACGCCGAGAAGGCGTTCGACAACCTAAGATGGGAATTTTTTCAATCAATATTAAGGGAAAGGGACTTTGGCTTCGGATTCATTAACGCCATTGAGGCGATTTATAAAGAACAAAATGCCACCTTGTGGATAAACGGTTGCCCCTCCGAGCAGATAGTAATAAAGAAAGGCACCAGACAAGGCTGTCCGCTCTCTCCTCTTATTTTTGTTATGTCTTTAGAAACTCTTTTGAGAAACCTTAGATCAGATAGATCACTCCCCCAATTAAGCGCGGGCAAGCAAGCGCTCAGATTTAGGGCCTTCGCAGACGATCTGATATGCGTGGTAGAAGATCCAAGAAGATATGCTCAACAATGGATTTCAAAAATAGAATTATATGGCAATCTGGCAGGGTTCAAGATTAATAAGGAGAAAACCAAAATATTGACAATAAATATATCCAAAGAGAACCAGGAAAAACTCAGAAATCTGACAGGCATGACAATTGTATCAAAACTAAAATACCTGGGCATACACATTACAGCCAACAACTCCCAACTCTTTAAGAATAATTATGAGCCTGTATGGAAGAAAATCCAAGAAGATCTGAAGAAATGGACAAAGCTGAAAATATCTTTGCTGGGAAGAATTGCCATTATTAAAATGAATATTTTACCCAGAGCCCTCTTCCTTTTTCAAAACCTCCCCATTGTACAAAACAAGAAACCCTTTAAGAATTGGAACAGCATGATAAAAACCTTCATATGGAACGGCAAAAAACCTAGGATAAAATATACCCATTTGATTGATGCTACCAAGAGGGGAGGCCTAGGTCTCCCAGATTTAACCCTCTACCATGATGCCTGTGCTATATCATGGATTAAGGACTGGATTCTTCTAGAGAAAGAAAAAGTACTAGCTCTCGAAGGGTTTAACCTGAGAATAGGCTGGCATGCCTACTTATGGCAAAACCAAGCCAGGAAAGAAAAGAACTTTAACAATCACGCCATAAGGAGACCACTCTTGAGAATTTGGGAGAAATATAAAAAAATTCTGTATCCTGGGAAAACCCCCATGTGGCTTTCCCCAATGGAAGGAGAACAAAGGAGACTGTTGGGCTGGAGGAGATGGCCTACATATAGGACCTCAACAACTAAAAAAGCAGGATTACTACAACTAAAAACAAAAGAAGAGTTAGCAAATGAATTTGCACCATTCACATGGCTCCACTACTTCCAACTGAGAGAGCATTTTAATAGAGATCAAAAGGAGGGCTTCATGGAAAAGGACATATTCTGGGAAAAAGTCCTGCACAAGGGGAAAAAAACTGTGACATCAATATACAACCTGCTATCAGAATGGGAAACAGAACAGGAGAAGGTTAAGGACTGCATGATAAAATGGGCGAGGAACATCGGTAGGCCAATAAGACTCCAAGAATGGGAGCAAATTTGGACAAGGAAGATCAGATACACATATGCTACGTCACTCAAAGAAAACTGGTACAAGATGTTCCATCGCTGGTACCTGACACCACAGAGAATAGGCTTGATGTACAAAACAGCCAACAACAAATGTTGGAAATGTTCAGAGCAAGTAGGCACCTTTTTCCATCTATGGTGGTCTTGCCCCAAAGTACAGAAATACTGGAAAGAAGTCAATGAAATATGCAAAAAAATCATTAGAATTAAAATCAAAGACAGACCCGAGTGCCATCTGCTGGGTATTTTTAAAAAGGAATGGGAACTCGGTATAAATGAAGACATACTACTTACATACTTAACAACAGCAGCCAGAATGGTTTTAGCCAGGAAATGGAAGACAAAGGAAATCCCCACAAAACAAGAATGGGTGGACAAGGTATTAGAAATAAGAGAAATGGATATGTTGACATATGCATTGAAAGAATCAAATGGCCGTCCTCTGAAGAGGACGGACTGGAGTCTAATAGAAAACATCCTCACAGATTAGATAGAAAATACAGATGATGAATGATGAGAGCGCATCTCTATTAGGAGATGACTAAAATTTAAAGGGATGGACTTTTGACAAGGAGCTGAAAAAAACAACCAATCCCGGATACGCGGAGAGAATGGAACAGGAAGTCAAATCCACTGCTTTCACCCCACTTTCCACTCTCCCTCTCCAGTTTACCCACCACCCCCCCTTTTTTTTCCTCTCTAGCCTTCTACTCTTCTAACCCCTCCTCCCTTCTCCCCCATCCCCAAACCCCCCTCTTTTCTCCCCTCTTTCTCCCCTCATATCTTTTTTTTTAAAAAAAATTACACCCTATTGTATAATACAATCTCTTTCCTTTCTATACCCCTTGTTTTTTTCTAATTGTATTTTGTAATAGATTTCTAATAAAAAATTTTAAAAAAAAATAACACTAACCCTCTATAAAAGCAGAAGGCTTATTGAACTTCTGAATAAATAAATACCCACAGGAAAGTGTTTTCATGTACAAGATAGCAGTTTGCTAATGTAAGATTGCTTGCTTAGAATAAGTACCTCCACTTTTCCATACTTTCTTCATGTGTTTTTGCTTTGTTTCTCCAGGCATGTATATACAGGATTCTCATCCCAACAGGAGGAGAAGGTAAAGTCTTTGTAGAACCAAAGGTGAGAAAAACGCAAGTTAAACTATTCAGGAACTTCCCACAGTAGTTACTGATACCTGAGGGGTAAATTAGTGTATGGTGGAAGCTAGATAGACTTAGGGTCATCTCTCCCTTGCAAAAGAGGTTCCAATCACCCATTCCACCAGGTGTTGTTAAGGGGTAAAATCCCACCAAATTACTGTGGCTTTTGGGTTAAATGCTGATCTGCTGAACTTGCTTACCGAAAGATTGCAGGTTCGAATCCAGAGATTGGGGTGAGCTCCCGCTGTTATCTCCAGCTTCTGCCAACCTAGCAGTTCGAAAACATGCAAATGTGAGTAGATCAATAACAGGAAAGTAACAGTGCTCCATGCAGTCATGCTGGCCACATGACCTTGGAGGTGTTTATGGATAACACCAGCTCTTCAGCTTAGAAATGAAGATGAGCACCAATCCTCAAGAGTCGGGCACGACTGGACTTAATGTCAGGGGAAAACCTTTACCTTTACCTTGTATCATTTTGTGGCTGTTTGGTCTATCACCGGGGGGGGGGGGGGTTTTCTATATAAGGACATTTGTTGAAAGGAGAGAGGTGATTTAGGGGAGAAGTAACTTGGTAGCCACAAAAAAAAGGTGATTGGGGCCATGTGAGTTCACATGTTGCACTTTTACTAGTTATTGAACTACAAGTCACATCACTTCCAATCAGCAGCCAAGGAAGTATGGATTATGGTATTGGCGGTTAAACCCAACTTGTGGGGGACAGGTTGGGGCAGAACTTTTCCAAAGTCTATGGATGTGCTTTGATGTTGAAATGACCTTAAAATGAAATGCCAGGAAGTATACATGTGAAAACTTTGTTTCCCCTTCCCTTGTATTCCGACAATGTTAGATAAAAAGGCTATAAACTGGCAATATACTCTCCTCCCTCTCCCATTCCTCCCTATTCTTCCAACCGAAAGGAAAGTAATTATACTGCTGAACCTAACAGCAGGAAGTTAACATTTCACAGATTTCCAAGTTGCAACTTGATTAGCTTCTCAATGCTAAAATTAAATCTGCGAGAGCTTCGGAGAAACCACCTACTCAGCAAACGTTACTTTTCTTGTTTGTTTTTTTAAAAGGATAGGGAAGGGGAGAAAGAAACTATATCACATTAAGACAAGTCCAAGGAGAAACTTAATTACAAGAGATAATAGTAGTAGGCCATGTTGAGCTTTTGGTTGTTGTGTGCCTTCAAGTCATTTCTAATGTATGGTGACCTTAAGGAAAGTCCAGCACTGGCTTTTTTTTGGTAAGATTTCTTTTGAAAGGGGGCTTTGTTTTCAAGCCATGGTACACCCCACCCTTACCCCCCAATGATTTATACTTCATCAAGAGACTTCAAGCAAACAATATGATTGTCTTTTTCTTTTTTTATTAAACACTAGCCATCCCCTCCCATGCGTTGCTGTGGCCCAGTCTGGTGATCTCAAAAATAAAGTAATGAGAAACTGTTGTTTCTAATATATGTAATTTCTCTATGCTTGTGGGTAAACAGTATTTCTTGCTGTTTCTTTGTCAGTGTTGATGTGGAGATTGTCTGGTTAGTCTAATCTGAAACATGCAACATAGAGTTGTCCTTCTTTAGGCATCCCTTTCAAATCTATGATACTATATCTCTCTATGTGTGAATCATATATATTTATATCTATGGCTGGTGGCTCTTTGTCAGGAAGGCTTTGATTACGTTTTCTTGCCCTAATGAAGGGAGTTGGACTGGATGGCCTTAAGTATTTTCTGTTGGTCATGGGGGTTCTTTGTTTGTAGGTGAACTATAAATCCCAGTAACTACAACTCCCAAATGTCAAGGTCTATTTCCCCCAAACTCCAGCTGTGTTCATATTTGGGCGTATGAAATATTTGTGCCATTGTTTGAGTCCACAGTGCTCTCTGGATGTAGGTGAACTACAACTCCCAAACTCAAGTTCAATGCCCATCAAACCCTTCTAGTTTTTTTCCTGTTGGTCGTGGGAGACATGTGTGCCATGTTTGGTGGAGTTCAGAATGCTCTTTGATTGTAGGTTAATTACTACACCAGCCGTGCTTTGCCCCTCCCGGTGCGCACCCGGTGTGTGGAGAGGCCTTCTGCACATTGTTGCCTAGAGAAACAGCTGTGGATCCGGGCGAGAGCAAGATTGGTTGGAAGCTAATTTACCTGGTCATGAAAGGACATCATTTGATCCATGTAATTTATCCACACACCCATTGCTGGCCTAAAATATATGTTTGGCTTGCATGTTTATCTGAGATGTATATGTAAGGGCCCTTCCACAAAGCCATATAACCCAGAATATCAAGTCAGAAAATCCCACACATCTGCTTTAAACTGGGTTATCTGAGTCCACACTGCTATATATTCCAGTTCAAAGCAGATCATGTGGAATTTTATTCAGTGGTGTGCATTCTGATAAGTCCAGTGGCATTGTAACACAATTGTACAATATCTCTTGAGTTCAGCATTAGCCACAGTTTTGCAGGTCAAAAGTCCAGATTACTTGATTAATTACAATCAACATCTAAGAGACAAATAACCCGGACAGGAAAGGATTTGGAAGTCAACCAATAAGAACCTTTATTCCTTTTTTACTGTTTCATTTTTCTTTACTGCTCCCCTTCCCCCCCAGTTTCCCAACCTCCTTACCACTACTCCTACCCATAAGAAAACCCCTTTACCCTTCCTTCCTTAGTTATTCCCTTCCCCACCCCCAATTTCTCTACTTTTTCCCACTGAACTCTCAAACCTGAGCGATTTCCCCCCTTCCCCCCCCCTTAAAATTCATATATACACACTAGCTTTCCCTGCTACGAGTTGCTGTGGCCCACTCTGTTGATCTGGAAAAATAAAGTAATGAGAAAGTGTTGGTTTCTAATATATGTTATTCCTTTATGCTTGTGGGTAAACAGTATTTCTTGTTGTTTCTTTGTCAGTCTTGATGTGGAGAGTGTCTGGTTTGCCTACTCTGGAACATGGAACATATCATAGTCCTTCTTCAGGGGTCCCTTTCAAATCTATGATACTATGTGTGTGTGTGAATCATATCTATCTATATCTATGGCTGGATGGCTCTTTGCGCGGAGGGGTTTGTTGGTGATGAGGGTTCTGTGTGGGAAGTTTGCCCCCATTCTGTCATTTGTGGGGTTCAGAATGGTCTTTGATTGGAGGTGAGGAGTGAATCTCAGTTACTACAACTCCCAAATGTTAAGGTGTATTTCCCCCAAACCTGTTTTCATATTCGTGCCAAGTGTGGTGGAGATCCATCATTGCTCGTGTCCACAGTGCTGTCTGGATGTAGGTGTACTACAATTCCCAAATGATAGGTGAATGCCCAGCAAACCCTTCCAGTATTATCTGTTGGTCATGGGAGTTCAGTGTGCCAAAGGCGGGGTAGAAATCACTTAAAATAAATTAGTAGATTGTAATATTGCAGTGTGAAGGAGGCATGGGTAAACTCTGGCCCTCCAAGTGGTGTGGATTTCAACTCCCACAATTCCTAATAGTAGCGGCTGAAGAGGAAAAGGAGGGGGCCTGAGGCTGTTAGGAATTGTGGGAGTTGGAGTCCGAAACACCTGGAGGGCCAGAGTTTGCCCATATCTGTACAGGAGGCACCTGAAGCTGGGCGGAGAAGGGAGGTGCGGAGGGTGCATTGGCCGTTTGGCCATGTGCGCGCGCCGGGGACTTTGCGCCATTGCGCATGCTCAGTTGTTTTGTCCTTTTGTGAGTGTGTTGTTGTGTTGTTTAGTATTTTGAATCGATTTCAGCATACCTTGTGGGTTGAGGTATGTGCATGGGAATTTTGTTAAATTTTCGTTGGGGGCTTTTTGAGTTTTGCTGTCCCATTGGACGCCCCTTACAGATTTATAGATATAGATATATATCCAGATTACTTTGCTCTGACCCCTTCCTCTCTTTTTTTAATAGCAAGGATAACCTGCCTCATGAGGACTCTCTTTTTATAAGAATATCCCTCCCAAATATTTGCTTCTCTTGATCATATTTGCACACCAAATGTATTTTTTACATCGTTTTCCAACAAATCTCTATCACAATAGCATTGCTACAAAGCAAATCATTTCCACTCAAGAAATTAACAATTCAGTGAAATGACATTCCATTCTCTGCTGTCAATAAATTAACCTTAATTCTGGAGTATATGTGGACTTAATCTGACACACATGTCAATTTATGAAAGATTAATTTTCCCTCCTCTTGGTTTTTAATTCTCACAGCAATTTAAAGTTCTGGAAATGTGTACAAAGTTAAATTCACCAGTAACACAAACTGTGGGATACAATTACTCATTAGTTACCATAACTACACCACTTTTGAATTGCCTCCCCTTTGTATTGAATAAGGCACTTGGCCAAGATACATTATTTATCCATGGAAACACAAGATAGTATCAAGTATTATTTCTCAATGGAGAAGACTGTGAAAAGCATCCCTTTTTCTTTCATTCACTTGGTTTTCCAGTATACGTTACCAAACAAGACATGGCATGATATTCAGTGTATTTTTGCATGTAGTATACACATTAGAAATAAGTCTTTTAGCAGTCTATGACCATATCTACACATAACCAAAATAATGTGGACTCACTGCTTAGTTGTTCATGTTTAGATAAGTTCCCATAGTGCATGAGCTCGATTTGCAACACATCTACTGCATCCAGCTGATACTCTGTGACAGCAGGACATGGCGTTTACTCCGGAGGTATGGACAGCCAGATTGGGCTGGAATTGACCCTATCCACGCTACACATTGTCGGTGGGCCTAGTGCTGCATCACTGCCAGCAAGTGCTCTCTCCCAGAGGTTTTCTGGTGATGATACTATTCCAGTAATGTCATGTTGAGCATCAATCAACATGATCTGAAATGTGACATTGCCAACAATGTGATGCTGGCAGCACCAATTCTGATGAACTTTTGGGTTAGCTGGATGTGTGAATGACCAAAGGGCTTCTGTGGCTGAATTGGAGCCCCCAATTGGAGTGGGGTGAGCTCCTGTCTGTCAGCTCCAGCTTCTCATGTGGTGACATGAGAGAAGCCTCCCACAGGATGGTAAAACATACAGACGTCCCCTGGGCAATATCCTTGCAGATGGCCAATTCTCTCACACCAGAAGCAACTTGCAGTTCTCAAGTCGCTGATTGGAATCAGAGTGAGTTGGGGGGGGGGGAGAGAGTTTAATCCTTTTTTGCCCTGATATGGACCTGATAAACATTTCTTTTCTACAGATGCCATTTGCTTTGAAGGGAACTCCTTAACTGTTGTGAACTGGGAAATTGCCTTCAATTCAAAGGATCAATTCTCATCAGGGTGACAGGTAAGGAAAGAGTTAAATCCTAAGTTTGACAGGTTATTTTTAAGAGGTAAGAAACAAGGACTTGCTGCAGCCATCCATACCTGAGCCAGGATATATGGTGGTCAGGCCCAAAGCATCATCCCACCACTGTTCAATAATAGATAACTGAATAATCTTCCAAGGTTGGGTTAAATCAGTGATTCCCAACATTTTTTTGACCAGGGACCACTTCACCTTTCGTTACAAAGAGCAGTACCAAAAGGATTATGAATTCATTTTTGGTCACCTTTATATTCCATTTGGTTATTTGGAGTGCTGATTCAGAAAATTGCATAGGATAGACCACATCAGCTCTAGTTTCTGATACAGAACATATGTCATCCAGTCGTTGCCATCTGCTTGCCCACAGAAAACCATATTTAATAAGCTTCAGTACAATAAGAGGGTTTCACGAGAACAGTCGTTGCAAATGTGTAGTAACGGTGAGGCCGCAGACCATATTTTAGTTCTTGTGGACCACTAACTTTCTGAGTTAGAGGGGTATATAAACTTTGGATTCCTGTACCTGGTGGGGGGTGCACTAGATGTCCCCTGGAGTACCTTCTAACTTTATAGTTTTCTCTTTCTGAAGACTTTATTTATTTTAGCAAACATGTGTTGAGACATTGTTTTGTTTCAATACATCACAATAATTCTATTTTATTATAATTAATACTCCACTTTTATCTCTTGATCAAGACACAAAGTGGCTTGAATCTGGTTTGGGCAAAGTGAATTTAAGTGCCAATATAAAATTTGTTACATAAAACCAAAAAGAAACTGGGACAAAATACATCTTAGCAAGGTTGTCTATTTTATTCTACTTGTGAAAAAGATCTTGTGGACAACAAGTTAAACATGAGCCAACAATGTGATGCTGCAGATAAAAAAGCCAATGGGATTTTGGCCTGCATAAACTAGAGTCTGGTGTCTAGATCCAGGGAAGTCATAATACTCCTCTATTCTTCCTTGGTCAGACCACTCCTAGAAAACTGTGTCCAGTTCTGGGCACCACAATTGAAGAGAAATATTGACAAGCTAGAATGTGTCCAGAGGAGGGTGACTAAAATGATAAAGGGTCTGGAGAAGAAGCCCTATGAGGAGTGGCTTAAAGAGCTGGGCATGTTTAGCCTGCAGAAGAGAAGACTGAGAGGAGATATGATAGCCATGTATAAATATGTGAGGGAAATCAGAGGGAGGAGGGAGCAAGCTTGTTTTCTGCTGCCCTGAAAACTAGGATGCAGAGCAATGGCTTCAAACTACATGAAGGGCGATTTCCCCTGATCATTAGGAGGAACTTCCTGACTGTGTGAGCTGTTCAGCAGTGGAACTCTCTACCCCAAAATGTGGAGGCTCCTTCTTTGGAGGCTTTTAAACAGGCTGGATAGCCATCTGTTGGGAGTGCTTTGAATGTGATTGCCCTGTTTCTTGGCAGGAGGTTGGACTGGATGGCCCATGAGGTCTCTTCCAACTCTATGATTCTATGATTCTGTTCTATATTATATCCCATTCCATTCTGTTCTGTTCTTGAAATGCCTTTCTTGTACCAATACAGGAGTTTAAGAAAGGGTTTTCTTTCCCCCCAAGAGTTAAACCAGGGAAGATAATGCAAATGGCCTTCTTTTGACTCAATACAGAAAGATTGGTTCTGGGACATTGTAAAATTTCAAAAAATATGCTTGAATGTGGATTGAGGTAGTGAGTGAAATGTCTCCAAAATTATTCATGCAAGCATTTCTTTGTGGTTTTGTGAGAGTGTGTTCGTGTGTGTCCACTTCTGTTCATGAAGATTACTGTCACGTGTATTTTTGTTCTTAGAGTTTAAGTTTTTGAGGGAGGTCAGGGTTTGATTCCCCAAAAGGGAGCTGCGAACAGTTTAATTCTAATTTAATGTTGAGTTTTCTGTGTCTTTAGCTTTGCTTTAAATTGTCTGTGGATTTGAGTCCTAACTTTAGTGAAAAGACAGGGTAAAAATAAATATGATGATGGTAATACTAAAATAAATTTGATTCCATCTGCTCTTGAGCTGGTGCTTCTGTTATTCCTGAAAGATTCAGAACACGCCCACAATTTTAGCTGTTCAAAGTGAGGGAATCGGGCATGATGTAATGGTTTGAGTGTTGGACTAAGGTTCAAATCCACATTTGACCATAAAAAGCTATTGTGGAAGTCATACTTAACTTCTGAGAAAGGCAAAAATACCCCCCCCCCCCCGAACAAATCTTACTAAGAAAATCCTTGATAGGTTCACTTTAGGCTCACCATCGATCAGAAATGATTTAAAGGTACACAGCAACAAAAATTAACTTTGAGTACAATTTCAAGACTTGGTGGAATCATAGAGTTGGAAGAGATTGTATGCACCATCTAGTCCAACCCCCTTCCATGCAGGAAAAGCACAATCAAAGCACCCCTGACAGATGGCTATCCAGCCTCTGTTTAAAAGCCTGCAAAGAAGGAGTTTCCATCACACTCCAGGGCAGAGAATTCCACTGTTGAACAGAACTTATGATCAAGAAGTTCTTCCTAATTTTCAAGTGGAATCTCCTTTCTTGTAATTTGAACCCATTGCTCTGAGTCCTAGTTTCCAGGGCAGCAGAAAACAAGCCTGCTCCCTCTTCCTTACGACATCCTTTCAAATATTTAAACATGGTGATCATGTATCCTCTCAACTTTCTCTTCTGCAGGCTAAACAGACCCAGCTCTTTAAACTACTCCTCATAACACATGGTCTCCAAACCTTTGATCATTTAGTCGCCCTCCTCTGGACACCTTTCAGCTTGTCAATATCTCTTTTGAACTGTGGTGCCCAGAATTGGACACAATATTCCAGGTGAGGTCTGACCAAGGCAGAAAAGAGAGGCACCATGACTTCCCCCGATCTAGACACTATACTCATTTTGATGCGACCCAAAATCTCATTGGCGTTTCTAGTTGTTGCATCACACTGTTGGCACACGCTCAACTTGTTGTCCACAAAGACTCCAAGATCTTTTTCACATGGATTATTATCGAGACAGGCGTCACCCATCTTCTATCTTTGCATTTTGTTTTTTTCTGCCTACATTTAGTATCTTCCATTTCTCCTTGTTGCAATTCATGGTACAAGCATTTCTTTTTAATCACAGCAGTTTCATCCTTCTTCTAAAGCAGGGACCCTCAAAGTTTTTAAACACAGGGGCAGTTCCTCGTTACTCAGACCGTTGGGCGACTGGACTATAGTTTGAAAATGACATGCACAAATTCTTATGCACATGGCACATATCTTATTTGTAGTGCAAAAAAAAAAAACCATGAAAGAACAATGCAATAATTAAGATGAAGAACAATTGTAACCAACATAAACTTATCACTATTTCAATGGGAATTGTGGGCCTGCATTTGGCTGATTAGTTAGTCAAATTAATTAGGATTGTTGTTTTTGTGTGCCTTCAAGTCATTTCAGACTTAGGGTGTACCTAAATCTAAAGTTGGGGTGGAAGCCAGGTAAATGACTTGGGCGGGCCACATTCAGCTCATTGGTCTTAGTTTTGGGACCCCTGATCTAAAATATTCTGGATGGCCTCACTGCCATGTGGGACGTTGGACTTAGGAGTGTGTGTATTGGGGGGGGGGGATGTTGGAAATGCTCTCCTATGTAATAGTGCCCATTAGAATCATAGAATCATAGAGTTGGAAGAGACCTCATGGGCCATCCAGTCCAACCTCCTGCCAAGAAGCAGGAAAATTGCATTCAAAGCACACCCGACAGATGGTCATCCAGCCTCTGTTTATAAGCTTCCAAAAAAGGAGCCTCCACCACACTCTGAAGCAGAGAGTTCCACTGCTGAACAGCTATCACAGTCAGGAAGTTCTTCCTCATGTTCAGGTGGAATCTCCTTTCCTGTAGTTTGAAGCCATTCTTCAGCATCCTAGTATCCAGGACAGCAGAAAACAAGCTTGCTCCCTCCTCCCTGTGACTTCCCCTCACATATTTATACATGGCCATCATGTCAAGTAATGTGCAAAAGGTGACTCTGAGAACTCTAGTCCAAAATGGTAACTCACCAAAGTCAGGTGAGAACTAAGCTATTTTCAGGCTTGAGCATCACAGAAAATTGGGCTCTGCTGAGAAATCTAGGAGAGACAAGTGGATGTTTACGAACCCACATGATCTCTTCGTTCATCTGGAGAGGCCCTGCTTACGATCTCACCAGCATCGCAAGAGCGATTGGTGGGGACGAGGGATAGGGCTTTCTCGGTGGTGGCCCCTCGACTCTGGAACTCTCTCCCTAAGGACATCAGGCAGGCCCCGTCGCTAGCAATCTTTAGGAGGAGCTTGAAAACGTGGTTGTTCCAGTGTGCCTTTCCAGAATAAGGAAACTCCTAGCATTATGTCCCAATGCACTTTATCAGAGATCCAGGATATCTGCATGCCCATCCCCTCCCCCCAACACCCCACCTTGTCATGCCCAGGACTTTTAATTATTACAGTTGGCCTGGCCACTGTTTTTAATTGCGTCATTGGGTGTTGTTAATGTTATTGCTTTGTTTTTTGAGTTATTGTGTTGTTGCTGCTGCTGCTGTTTTAATTGTTGTATTTGGGCTCGACCTCTTGTAAGCCGCACCGAGTCCTTCGGGAGATGGTAGCGGGGTACAAATAAAGGATTATTATTATTATTATTATTATTATTATTATTATTATTATGTTTTGATAGAGAGAGCCCAGTTCAAAGGATATATAGAAAATACACTGAGCTAGGAGAAACTAAGCATGATAGCTCCCAGAGTTGGTGGTGGAACAATGTAGTCTTGAGAACATGCTTGGTAGCCATCATTGTGCCACCAGTAACACATAGGGAGCTTACAGGTGTACCCTCAACTGCTCCCACTTTTTCTCATCTCTATTTAGCTCCTGAAAAAAGCTGATGTCGAAGCTAGACTAATTAAGACCTGGTCTAAAAGTTTTTTTTAATTTCCTATATTTTTACCCCACCTTTCTCACCCCTGAGGAAAAAGAGGAAAATAAGAGGAAAAAGATGGCAGCTTTTTCCTCTTATTGTTTGCTCTAACAATAGTATCACAATCTAAAACCCAGTGTTGTCCCAATCCCATTCACCCTCCCTTTCCTCCCCAAGTCACAGACATTTATAGACTACTTTTCAGTCAGTCCTCTTACTAGTAATTTTTTTTCCTTTTCTATTGTCTATTTTTTAAAAAATTATAGTCGTATCTTACCCTAGTAATTCAGCCAAAATCTCACTTGATCTGAGGGTGGTTTGAATTTGCTATTACTCTGGTGCATATAGCTAATAAATGATTTCCATATAGCCTCGAACAAATTCTCTTTTATTTCTCCTTCAAAAAAAGAGGGGGGGGGGGAGAAAAAGGTTTGCACCTGAATCTGTCTCAGGAAGTAATGGCTGTGTCTTTTCTGAGGTTAAGGAAGCAACTTCCACCATCACCCACTTCTGAAATTTGGCATCTCACCTAATTAAACTTAAAGAAAAATGTTTAACTCTGGTTAGAGCCCGTCTACGGTCCCTATATCCCGGGGACCAAAAGGCTTAAAATGAAATGGAGTTGTGTGCTTATTGTGCAGAAGGCGTTTGATTCATTCTTGATCCATCCCTTCAGAAGGAGTTGTCATCATAGGAGAAACCCCAAAGCTCAGACGAACCAAGGTGACTGCCTTGTTAGAAAGATTCCTCCAGGAGCCGGGCTGATTATCCGCCTTTGAAGGGTATGCGAGCTTTCTCAAAATTATGAGGGAGTGTCAGGCTCAAGGCCAGAAGGCTTTTCCAAATTTCTCTTGGAATTAGCATAGACGGGCTGCAGCAGATGTAAACATACTTCCAAAAGTTGATCTGAGCCTCAAATAAAAACATGACAGGCTATCTTGGTGGAATTCTTGTCAGACACAGGCAGCTTTGTGTCAAGTGGGTAGCTAGAGAAGATGTTATCTGACAATTACATAGAAGAAAAATCTGCTACCAGGAATGAGCTTGCAAGTAGATTTCATGAAGCACCTCTAGGCTGGTTAACCTTCACTAGGTTGATTTAAACCACCAAGTGAAATGCAGCCCACACAATGGATACCACATTACTACAATCACATGCAAGTAGGTCATATTAGTTTGGATGGAAGCAATAACCCTTTTGTCATTAAAATCAAGGCTGCGAATAGTATGAATTTATTTATTATTTATTTACAGTATTTATATTCCGCCCTTCTCACCCCACAGGGGATTAAGGGCAGAATACAATGTACATATACACGGCAAACATTCAATGCCATAGGCGCACAAAATATATAGGCAGACTCACAGAGGCCATTTAACATTCCAGCTTTTTCATGAGGGTATTCTGGCCACCAGAGGAGCTGTTGCTTCATCGTCCATTTGTGACACTGATGAAGTACTTCCTCATTCTTTGCATGCTTGCTGGAGATTTTTATGGCTTTGTAAATTAGCCTCCCCGCATAAGCGGTACCTAAATTTCCTACTTGACAGATGCAACTGTCTTTTGGGCTGCAAAGGTCGACAGCAAGCTAATTGGTTTGAAGCTCTCTCTGACCTGGGCTGGCTTCAAACTCATGATCTTTTGGCATATGTCCAGTATAGTAGTGTATAAACTAAGACATAACACAATGTGCTCTATATGGGGCTGCCTTTGAAGACTATTAGGAAGCTTCAAGTAGTCCAATGAGCAGCAGTCAGATTGCTTACTACAGCAGGTACAAGGAGCACACAACCTCTTTGTTATGTCAGCTCCACTGGCTGCCAGTCTGCAACCAAGCACAATTCAGTGCTGACTTTGGCCTATAAAGCCTTAAGTGGTTCCGGCCCAGCTTACCTGCCTGAATGTATCACTCCCTACAAACCAGTTTGAGTGTTAAGATCGGCCGGGGAGGCCCTGCTCTCAGTTGCACCTGCTTCACAGACAGAAAACAATCGGGGCCAGTTAACACCTCCCAACAAAGGATTCCCCCCAGGCAGAAACCAGCCAGGCTTCGAAGCTGCAAGGCCATTAAATGCTAAGGTGACCAATTACAACATTCACACTTGCTTCAAACAGGCAAGAGTTCTTTCTCCCAGCCTGGACATTATTCCACAGATATACAGTATAAACCTCACTTGTCTACATTTTCCAACAGACCTCACAACCTGTGAGGATGCCTGCCATAGATGTGGGCAAAACATCAGGAAAGGATGCTTCTGGAACATGGCTATAGAGCCTGGAAAACTCACAGCAACCCAAGTTAAAGAAACATTACAAATACAGTGACTCATTGCAATTATACAACCCGCTCACCCATGGATTTAATATTCACAGTTTCATTTACTCACTTTTTTGGAAATATCCCTCCCCAGAAGTGTTTTTAGGCCGCTCTAGATCCCCTAGTGAGATTCTATTGTATGGTCAAAGTATAGTTAAAATATAGGATTCCCTATTATTCACAGTTTCAGGTATGTGGGTAAGCGGGCAGGTTGTAGAACGCATTCCCCATGGACGTGAGGCTCATAACGTATTTTGTTTCCTAGTTTTATAGTTCTGTCTTTTAAAAAGAACTATCTCACTTCCTCAGCTGTGAAAGTGATCAAATGAGGTGTGAAAAACAACAACATTGATAGGAGTAAGTGATTAATCTCATTGTTAACAAAACTCAATTAATAATGATGTTTCACATACATGCTGATTATGATTAATGATAATACAGCCTGACTAGAACACAAGCTGAACATGTGTCAACAGTGTGACACAGCAGCTAAAAAAGCCAATGTGAGTCTAGGCTGCATCTATATGGTGTCTCTGGATTGAGAGATATAATAATCTCACTTTATTTTGCATTGGTCAGGCTTCATCTGGAATATTGTGTTCAGTTCTGGTCATCACAATTCAAGATAGATATTGATGAACTGGAATGCATACAGAGATGGGTGGCCAAAATGGTCAAAGGTCTGGAAGCCAAGCCCTTTGAGGACCAGCTTAAGTAGATGGGTATGCTTAGCCTAGAGCAGACAAGCTTGAGAGGGGACATATTAGTTATGTTTAAATATTTGTAAGAATATCTTAAGATATCCTTAAAATTAAGAGTAGAGACATCACACTGGCAACAAAGATCCAGTTAAAGCAATGGTATACTCCGTAGTAACCTATGGATGTGAGAGCTGGACCATAAGGAAGGCTGAGTGAAGGAAGATAGATGCTTTTGCACTGTGGTATTGGAGGAAAATTCTGAGAGTGCCTTGGACCGCAAGAAGATCCAACTAATCAATGCTTCAGGAAATAAAGCCTGACTGCTCACTGGAGGGAAGGATATTAGAGGCAAAGATGAAGTACTTTGGCCACATCATGAGAAGACAGGAAAGCTTAGAGAAGACAATGATGCTGGGAGAAAAAGAAGGGAAAAGGAAGAGCGGCTGACCAAGTGACTGGCTTGACCTTGAAGGACCTGGCTTAGAGAAGACAATGATGCTGGGAGAAAAGGAAGGGAAAAGGAAGAGCGGCTGACCAAGGGCAAGATGGATGGATGGTATCCTCGAAGTGACTGGCTTGACCTTGAAGGGCCTGGGTGATCATGGCCAACAGAGAGCTCTGGTGTGGGCTGGCATGGAAATGAAGAGTCAGAAGTGACTGAATGAATAAACAAACAAGAAAAGGATGTATTTTGAGGAGGGGTCGAGCTTGTTTTCGGCTGTTCTAGAGACTAGGACAGGAAGCAATTGATTCAAATGGCAGGTAAAGAGATTCCACCTAATTAGGGAAAACTTCCTGATGATAAGAGTTGTTTTATAGTAGAATACTCTGCCTTGGACCATGGTGGAATCTGCTTCTCTGGAGGTTTTTAAACAGATGCTTGAGTGGCCATCTGTTAGAAGTGCTTTGATCGTGTATTTCTGCATAGGAGGGCATTGGATTGGATGGTCACTGTTGTCTCTTTCAACTCTATGATTCTACAATTCTGTAATACAGATTTACAGCAAGCCAGAATTAAAAGTGTTCATGAAAGAGAAACATTTTCAAATGTTTTTAAAGAATCCAGTCGCAGCTGGGAATAAAAAAAAATGTCTAGCTTAGGTTTTCATGAACTCTGTCCACTTCAGCAAGTGCTCCATCAATCAATTGTGGATTGCAAATTTTCAATGCCTAATCACGATTTTACTGGTTACATTCTGAACCAGATGAAGTTTTCGAATTACTTTCAAGGACTGTTCCCCTGTAAAGGTTGCTGGAAATGTCTTCCTTGTTAGTGCTACTGGATTCCTTTGTCTCTTATTATGCTAAGACAGAACAAAATAGCCATCTCTTTGAATGCCCTGGCCGTTGAGTGCTCCAGCTGGAGGTCAGCTGTGACCAGCAGTGCTATACAATTTGAAGAGGCACAAATGGAGGGTGAAAGAGAAAAACATGCCAAGAGGAAGGCATGTCAAGCCAACCCCGACCAGGACAGCCTTCCACCTGGAAACCGATGCCCTTACTGCGGGAGAATCTACGGACCCACCCATACACTGATCTTGGAAGACTGTCCTATTCGGACAACGAGGGATTGCCTAAGTAAGTAAGTAAGTAAGTAAGTAAGTATCCAATTTCACAATTATTTTGTAGTTTTGTGATGGGGGAGGGGCAGTAGCGACAACCAGAAATTGTATGAAAGCAGCCATGACTCCCAGTAAATTTACAGTGGTTGCCCTTAAAATGGGGGGGGGGGGGGGTGTAAGTGTGATGAGGTGGTAAGTAGACTGAAATCCATTATGCCCAGTGTTTTGTCTTCTGTAATAGACAGCCATATAGTATTGCCAGTAATCACACATAGGCATGATGTCAGCCTACTCCAAACTGTTATCATCTTGAACACCAATTCCCATCACCCCCTGGCCAAGTTAGCCAATTCCCAGTATTCCCTGCTATATAAGGTTTGTTTCTAGCATCTGACATTCCTGTGCTCAAGTTAACAAATTATTGTTACATATATTCTGTTCAGTGGCTCGAGAGCCCTGGAGCTTTTGTTTAGAACATTGGCATGCCTGTGATCCTGTACACTTTCATTAGTTACTAAGCCAACCCTTTAATTGATCTGGCAGAGCTGCTTGTCGTAGATCTCTTCCTGTAACAGATAATCAGTGCTGGTTCAGAACAAGACAACAAAAGTGGATGCAAGCACTGAGCCATTCCCCGATGCCTGGGAAAATGCTGATCAGCTTGGAATGAATGGGTGATGGGTTGCTTAGATTTAAACCAAGTCCAGGAATTGCAGATTTCTTGTAGTTTGGGTCCTCAAATATATAAGAAGAGCTGCCCAAAGCTGATTGTAGTTTGAGGGGAGAGATAATATTTAAACTGTAACAATTGGAATTCCTGAAAAACATAGCCATTCTGATTATGAGATTCCAGAAATTCTAGTTAAATGTATCACCACCACAAACAGGTCCTGGTGGTTGTGAAGGTACCAGGGACTAGGTAGCTCTGCTTCGACCCCTCATCTTTGTCACTTCAGGTAGTTAAATGCAAAGATACAGAATGGGGGACGCATGGCTTGAGAGCAGTATGTGTGAAAAAAATCTTGGAGTCCTCGTGGACAAGTTAAACATGAAACAACAATGTGATACAGTGGCAAAAAAGCCAATGGGATTTTGCCCTGCATCAATAGGAATATAGTGTCTAGATCCAGGGAGGTCATGCTACCCCTCTATTCTGCCTTGGTTAGACCACACCTGGAATATTGTGTCCAATTCTGGGCATCACAATTGAAGGGAGATATAGACAAGTTGGAATGTGTCCAGAGGAGGGCGACTAAAATGATCAAGGGTCTGGAGAACAAGCCCTATGAGTAGCGGCTTAAAGAGCTGGGCATATTTAGCCTGAATGTGTCCAGAGGAGGGCAACTAAAATGATCAAGGGTCTGGAGAACAAGTCCTATGAGTAGTGGCTTAAAGAGCTGGGCATATTTAGCCTGAAGAAGGGAAGGCTGAGAGGAGACATGAAGTCATAGGGAGGAGGCAGCAAACTTGTTTTCTGCTGCCCTGGAAACTAGGGCAATGGCTTCAAACTACAAGAGAGGAGATTCCATCTGAACATTAGGAATAACTTCCTTAGTGGGAGAGCTGTTCAGCAGTGGAACTCTCTGCTCCAGAGTGTGGTGGAGGCTCCTTCTTTGGAAACTTTTAAACAGAGGCTGGATGGCCATCTGTCGGGGGTGCTTTGAATGCAATTTTCCTGCTTCTTGGCAGGGGGTTGGACTGGATGGCCCATGAGGTCTCTTCCAACTCTATGATTCTATGAAATGTATTGATTTATTTACTTGTTTGTTATCCCACCCTTTCTCCTGAACGGAAGCCAAACTTCATCAATTACCCTAAAAATCAATTTGAAAAAATTAAATTGAATCAACAGTTCTGTTAAAAGAGCTGAATTACAATCAATTAGAAGTAATTAAAACACAGTAAAAAGATAAAACTCTAATATATGGTACTTCTGTTAAAGCGAACCTCTTGCCACAGTAACTTAGGGACTGCAAAAGCCATATAGTCCAACCTCTTGCCAGGCAGGGATGCAGAAATGAAATAGTCATGAAAAATAGTCATCCAATCTCTTTTTAAAGAATTAAAAAGGTGAGTTCACTACCCTTTGAGGCAGTCTATTCCGCTGTTGAATACACTTACAATGAAGAAGTTCTCCCTAATGATTAGCTGCAACTCTCTTTTCTTGTAATTTGATTCTTTTTTCTTCATGTTCTGATCTCTGGAGCAAACAAAAACAAGTTGTTCCATCTTCTATACAACATCCCTTCTAATATTTAAATATGGCTGTCATATAACCTCTCAACCTTCTCTTCTCTAAGTTAAATGCACCTAACTGCCTAAGCCATTTCTCATAGGGCTTGTTTTCCAGACTTTTTACCATCTTGTTCATATTCCAAATTATATAATTCTTGGCTGATGGTGCTTCCCAGAGCTATTGTAACAGTAAACATCTGTACCTATATACTTCTTTCAGTTCATCAAAGGTAAGATCAGCTAAGAATATACTGAATAAGTTTTAGTCAATGAGAATGTATTAAACAAGAATGTCATTGAGTATGTTCCAATTTGCCGGAATTGTTTCCAGGATTGAGTTCTCATCACACTCTCATAGAGAGCCCTGCCCCTCAAACAAAGTATAATTCTCAACATTTACAAGCAGGCCCGTAGCCAGGATTTCGTTTGGGGGGGGGGCTAATTTTTTTTCAGGGGGGGGGTTTGGGGGGGGCTGAGTTTTGGGGGGGGGGGTCTGAGTGAAAGAGGGTCTAGCCTAGCAAACCTTTTGTATCATTACCCCAATACCCCCATGCATATGGGATATATTGAGTATGGTGATCAGATCATGATATGAATAAACATAACAGTTTAAATAATGCACCAGTAAGGCCTTTTAGCGAACCACCATGAGAATTTCGGGGGGGGGGGGCTGAAGCCCCTCAAGCCCCCCCCCCCCCCCCCCCCCCCCCCCCCCCCCCCCCCCCCCCCCCCCCCCCGGCTACATGCCTGTTTACAAGTGAAAGTCTAAGGGCTCTTCCACACAGCCCTGTATCCCAGAATATCAAGGCAGGAAATCCCACATTATTTTATTGTGGACTCAGATAACCCAGTTCAAAGCAGATATTGTGGGATTTTCTGCCTTGATATTCTGGGGTATAGGGCTGTGTGGAAGGGCCCTAAAAAAAGCCAAGGAATAGTAGGATAAAGGGCCCTCAAAACCAAGGAATAGTAGGTTAGCCATGTTATTTCAGCAAATTATGTGCACAATAGTTTCTCTTGTGACCAAGCCTGCCCCTTGATGGTAGAGTACATGGTTTGGTTATGCAAAGTCCTACATTAAATCCTCCAGATAGGTTGGAAAATACTTCTTCTGGAAACCTTAGGACACCGAAAAGGGTTTATTTGGCTTTTTTTCATGTACAGAAATTTCAGCTGAATCTCCCTTTGATACTAGTGACTGGTCAGTGTTCTCTTCTGCACTTGGGAAGCTTGAATAAGTGTAAACATGGCAGGCTATGTGGCACACAGATGTGATCATGGGCTAGAAGTGGCTCGAAAGTGCACAACAACAACAATAATAATTCACACCACATCAGTGATAACAGTTTGATATCACTTTAGCTGACACAGCTCCATCGTATGGTATCTAAGGACTTTTCCATTGGTGACATACTTAGAATTTTGCACAAGTAAACAATAGTTTTCTGATAAAAGAACTGATAAAAGGTTGCATGATTAAGTGGGCTGAGAATATGGGCCACCCAATCAATCTTGAAAACTGGGAAAAAATTGGAACAGAAAGATAAGATACACTTATGCAATGGACCTGAGAGAAAACTGGATGAAGATGATGTACAGGTGGTACATCACACCCCAAAAGTTGGCCAGATGCTACACAAACACAAGCGGAATGTGCTGGAAATGCGAAAAACAAACCAGCTCCTTTTTCCACATGTGGTGGTCATGCAGAATTGCAAAATCCTACTGGAGAAGCATTCACAAATAATTGAGAAGATATTAGAAATAAAGAAATAAAGATTGAGTTCAAACCAGAATATTTCCCATTAGGAATATCAGAGATAGATTTGGACATCAATAAAGAAAAACTATCCAATTATTTCATAACAGCGGCCAGAATCTGCTACACGAAATTTTGGAGATCCAAGGAGACCCCAACACAAGAACAGTGGTTAATTAAGATAATAGACATTATGAACATGGATAGACTAACACAGCTGATGAGGGCGAACCAAAAGATGAAGACAATAAAAACAGAATGGTCCCCAGTTAAGAACTATTTAATTCAGGAAAATTATAAATGGATGATAAATATATAACGAAATGTCAATATAATACAACATTACAACTGGAAAAGATGCAAGAGGGTTAGCCGCCCCTTCGAACATCAACAAAAGAGACTGTGAAAATACGGAGACAACTGGAAGTTGAAACTACCCCTTTTATCCTCCCAACCCTCCATCCCCAACCCTCCCCGGACTATCCTTCCCCCCCCCAATACCCTACCTCCACCCCCGATACCTTTCCCATTTCAACCCTCACTTCTTCCTACACAAGTCTATTTTTACCCCTCTCTGTCTTTTTTTAATCTTCACTGTAAAAATGTTTAACAAAAAAACTAAAAATAATAATAGTTTTTTTCTCTACTGCAATAACAGGACTTTTTTCTAAATACTTCACTGAACTGCAAATTCCAGGATGCCCTAGAAAAATAATAATCTGCATTTAATTAATTAATTAATTTTGTATCTCACCTTTTTCCTTTTCTAGGATCCAAAAAAAATAGTTACAGTTGTATCCAAATGCTATAATTGTGCAGTGTGCATACAATGTGATTGGAATGCAAAAGAGAAAATGTGGCTCAAGAGTACTAAAATTCATAGCAGCTTTTCTCCCCCCTGGGAAGCAAAATGAAACAAAAACAGTTTACCGTGAACCATAGTAATTGGCTTGAGTTACCACTTGATGTCATCCTGGTGCCACCAAATATAGCTGAGAAGCACAAACAAAACTTTGACTTGTAAAGAAAACAGGTTGGATGCAGACTGAACTGGGAAGCTTGGCATATTTCCTGTCTTAAGGCTTTTCTTCTTCAGTTGTGTCTGTAGAACTTTGTTGTCAGTCTCCAAACTTTATCGGAGTTGGCTTAATGGCAATTTAACTCTATTTTTCAGGCATAGCTTCAGGGGGGAAAGACACTGTTTTTTCTTGTCGGAAAGAATGATGTGTGTGAAGATTGCATTCTGCTGATAGATTGTTGCCGTCTCTGAAAATCAACTTTAGGTGTTTGCCATGCCTGTCTCTTATGTCTGCGGGGACGGGTGGGAAGTGTGATACACTTCAAAATATTAGCAACTTTTTAAAGGTCTTTCGTGATTCTGTTGCAGCAAAATATTACCAGTAGGCTGTAAGTATGTAAAACTATCTGAAAAAAATTACCACTAGACCCAGTAAGGCTGATTTCTGAGTGCCTGTCATAATGTTACACTGTGAGCAAACCATTTTGTCCATACTTGAAATCAGTGTCCAAAGGTAGGTATCAGTGAAAATTTAATTTATAAAATAACTTTCCCCCAATTATTTTTGCTTTTCTGAATTAGTTGCCTCTACCTTTTCCTGAAACATTTCTCTTCTTTAAGTGGTTTATTTATTTATTTCATCTCAAACGCATTGCATAAATTAATATAAAATTGATAAAATAGAGGAAGCACAAACGGCTAAATAATTTTAGACCAAAAACTGACAACAGCGACTGCATTATCTGTAGCTTTAAACAATTATTCCTCTGTGCATGAGGCAGGGCATTGTGGGCAAGCATACAGATGTGGAATTGTTGCTCCACAGTCGCACAAGGTGGAGGATTCTTCTAGATAGTGCCGTTTCGCCAGGTTGTCTTTTGATCTGCCCACCCCACTTCTGAGTCTGTTCAGGGACTTCCAAGGTGTTCATTCTTGGTTTGCTCCTGGACACAGACCTTCATCGGGGGTGGGTGGGGGGGGCATTCATTTGGGATTTCCTGGTTTAACTGCCCAGAGAGATACTCTTGCTGTTGCTGGGGAAACATTAAGAGGAGTGGTGGTTCTCATGAAGCTTTTCCTTGATTTGAGTCTACTGGGAGGAGGTTGATAGCCATGATGTGGATGGCTTTCACAGTGTTCAACCTTATTTCTCTCACAGTTAGCAGCAACTTCCTATTGCACATTGGGGAGCGGGGGCAATGCCAGCTAGCTTATAGAGTCTATCAACTGGTGTAGATTTGAGACATCCTGTGATTCTTTGACATGTTTCATTCAGTGCTATATTCACCCGCTTTGCATGGACAGACTTGTGACAAACAAGGCAGGCATACTCAGCAGTTGAATAGGACAAGTCCAGGGCTGATGTTCTTATTAATTTTGGGTGTACACCCCATGTGTGGTCAGTAAGTTTCTGCAAGATATTTTTGTGTGCAGCTACTTTGTACTTGGTGTTCACACAATGCTTTTTCTTTCAGTGATAATGGGTATGCAGATAAATGTTGTTCATTCGTTCAGTCGTTTCCGACTCTTTGTGACCTCATGAACCAGCCCACGCCAAAGCTCCCTGTCGGCTGTCACCACCCCCAGCTCCCTCAAGGTCAATCCAGTCACTTCAAGGATGCCATCCACCCATCTTGCCCTTGGTCGGCCCCTCTTCCTTTTTCCTTCCATTTTCTTTAAGCTTTCCTTTCTTCTCATGATGTGGCCAAAGTACTTCATATTTTCCTTTACTATCCTTCCCTCCAATGAGCAGTCGAGCTTTATTTCCTGAAGTATGGACTGGTTGGATCTTCTGGCAGTCCAAGGCATTCTGAGAATGTCTGAGAATGCAGAGAAAAGTTGTTTGTAATTGTTTGCCATCAAGTTGACTTCGAGTTATGGTGTCCATATGAATGAGAGATTTCCATCAACTGCTATGTTTTCATTGACTAAATCATTCCGCCTGTTATTTCCCTCTTTTCCCATTACCTTCCACTTTCCTGAGCATTATCATATTTTCCAATGAGTCGAAATGTGACAAGAGGAAAGCACAGCAAGAAAATCCTTGTTGTGATGGCCTTCCATCTGGAAATCTATATCCTCAATGTGAAAGATCATGTAAATCCAGAAAAGGTATTCACGGTTATTTATGGACTCACCATGAACACTCTACCTCTGGAAGACAATCATACTCAGTCATGAGTGATATTCTATGGTAATAAATAAAAAGTATGATGGCCTGCATTTAGTAATGTTTGCTTCTACTGAGAGTTCAGATTTGATTTGTTTTAAGATCAATGCACTTATCTTTTTAGCATTCCATGATATCTGTAGGATTCTTCTCCAACATAATATTTCTGATGAGATGATTTTCACTGCCCACATTTCCTACCTGTAGAAATTGGAAATACTATGGCACGGAAAACTCTGAATTTGACATTTATGCTTGAGGATCTTATCTAATTCTTTCATAATGGTTTTTACCAATCTTAAGTCTTCTGAATTCTTGATGGCAGACTCCCTTTTGATTAATAACTGATCCAAGGAATAGGGCATATTTATTCCAATCTCTTTGTTACCCAGTTTAAGATTAGCTAGGTCATTTGTGGCCACTGTTTTTGTTGTCTTATTATTGAATTGTAATTCTGCTTTTGCACTTTTCACCTTAACTTTTATCAGCAGTCATTTCAAGTCTTTGCTGTACTCTTCAAGTATTTCTCATATAAAGAATATATGTTCTGCCTATAAACTAAAAAGGGTGAAACTAGTCTATTTTGTCCATACTATGTCATGATAGTGGCTCCTTGTATACATTTTGCATGATGTCAGTAAGATTTTGTGGCACTCTAATTTCTTTTAAAGTGAACAGTAATTTCTCATGAGCCACACAGGCAAAGTCTTTGCTGTTTCCTATAATCCAGTGGTTTCCAATCTGTTTTTGACCAGGGACCACTTGACCAGGGACCACTTTGACCAGGGACAACTCTCCAACATTAGTATTAAAAGAATTACAAATCTGTTTTTGGTCAACTTTAGATTCGGTTTGGTTATTTTGAGGTGCTGATTCAGAAAATTGCATTGGATCAATCACATCAGCTCTATTTTCTGATATAGAACATATGCCATTCAGTAGTCACCATCTGCTCACCCACAGAAAACCAAATTTAATAAGCCTCGGCACTATAAGAGGGTTTTATGAGACCAGTTGCTTTTGTTGCAACAGTGTAGTAACAGTGAGGCCATGGGCCATATTTTAGTTCTTGTGGACCACTGATGGTCCATGGGCCACAGGTTGGGAACCACTGCGATAATCCAATGTGAGCAATTCTGAGAATGGAGGATACCCTAATATTATTTAGAGGCCCACATTTTCCTTAGTCGTGGTTTCAGATGGAATCAGTTACCAGAATCCTTCCAATGCTATGTATAACAGCTGAAAATACTGAATGGCCTTCAAAACCTTATCTCCTAGCACTGTCAGCATTGCCCAGAGCTGATGGGAATTATAGTATAGCAACATTTGGAGACCACATGATTCTTATCTTTGCTATATGATCAGCATGAAAACTCACAATTGTGACCTTTTTCAGTCTTTCCTTAGGCTTCCTCCCTGCAAATGAGAAAAGGAAGGATGTGCAGATGCCAGGGGAGAAAACAGTGCGCTTGAGATAGTGAAGAACAACCATTACCTGATTTCCTCTAAAATGACTATATTGGAAGCAGTTGCATTTTACTAATGAGCATGAACAGTTACGTGATCTTGCAGAAAGAAAGGCAAAAAAGGAGCAGAGTGTCTGGTAATTCAGTCATGCAAGTAAATGAAAGTTGTGCGGGTGGCGAAAATCAGATATAATTCCCCTTCTGTCCTGAGAACAGCTCAAACAGCGAATGATGTGTCCAGTGCGATAACGTTTTGCCTGTTTCCGTGCTGCAATCCATGCATCATCATTATGCTAGTTACTGCAAGCTGATGAAAATTCGCTTTCTCTTGATGGTACATTTTAGTTACGTTTTTCATCACACTTCATCAAATTTCTCTTTCTTATTTTTCAGTTGCTACACTGATAAAGGAAAAAGATGGTCTTTAATCACTCTTGGTTGGAAAGAGACATGTTTGTTTTAAATCAAACTACTGATATAATCCCCATGATACCAGATGCTGAAAATACAAAGCATTCATGTTCAAACTGAAATAAAACAAGCTAATAATTTTTAAAAAATGTATTTATTTCCTTAGATATCCATTTTATATTTCATATTCCTTTCTCCACAACTAACATAGTTAGAGTCTCTGTACTTATGGTTCATTCCTAATCTCTACCCTGTTGTCTTAAATTCCAGATACAAAAGATTGATATAGTTAGTGGCATCACTAGGGGTGGTGTCACTCAATGCAGTAACACATGGAGTTACTGTTGGAGATCAGCCTGACTCCTGAGACTGATGGGCTCACTGATGATTTAGAGTAGATTGTGGGATTGCCTGTTGGATTTCCTGGTGAAGATTCAAGTCAGGGGAATGATGCTTCTCTCTGAGAAATCTGACTTGGAAAATACAGGGCTTCAAGGTCAGTGAAGAGCCAGAAACTGCAACATAAGATAAGGAGTCTGGTGAAGACATAAGCGATATAGAAGGCCCTCAGGAAAAAAACACATGGAGCTATGGAGATCGACAAAGGTCTTTGTTTACAGATCAGAAAAGACAATAGGCATCATAGATCAGAGCAATTGTATGGGAAAGTTGGGGAGAGATTTTGTAGGAAAAAAAACATGACTTCATGGGTACTTATTAATTAGCAAGTTGTTTACCTAAGAGTTAATTCAAGCAACATAGTGTCAAGTGAGAAGCTAGGCCCGAATTCTCTGATTCTTGTTTCAAGTCAGGGCTTTGGTTTTGGATTTAAATTTCCTGGAAGTTTTATATGTTCTTGTTTTTATATTCCTCATGTTTTACTAAGTATACCTTTTTTCTTGTGAACTTATGCTGTACTTGTGATTTTTTTTTACTATTCCTGGACTGTGTTACCTTGGGATCTGCATGAGTCATTTGGATTACTGTTTGGATTATCATCTATTGCTAAACCTTTTTGGATTATACATCTACTTTCTTTATTTCTGATTTCCCCCCTTATACTTTTAATAAATTGCTTGCTTATATTCTCGATTCTTGTGTGGTGCTGTGGTCATAAGGGTTCCAAGGCCTGGAGTGCAACAGTTTCCCCCATGGAACTCCTCCCATACCAAGCCATTTAGCTTCTAAAATACCAGAAAAGCTGACAAAATCAGTGACAATTAAAGAAACATAACAGCAGTGAACACAACAGTGCATACTTTCAGCCAACCATGTGATTTGAGGCATCATTGTAATTATAATAATGACAGCTCTGACCAGCGGGCATGCACATTACAAAATTCAAAAAGTAAATCAGCATAGGGGTTTAGCCTTGTGGGTATATATGAAAAATGTTTTTTATGGTTATATGTAACCACAGGGAACTTTCTATTATAAAATAGATTTTTCTTCGTGGTCTCTGCGAATGCACACTTGTGGAGAGACTGCGCCTGCGCGGGCTCCAACGGAAACTTCTACTTTTTAAAACTTTTCAAGTTTTGGCGGTAACCCCGCCCAGCCCCGGCAGGGGATAAAAGGGCGCCCCGCGCACACCGATCCAATTCCTTTTTTTCCGCCGCACGGCTCACTTCGGTACTTCTAGTTGGATAGTGATTTTTATCTAGTGATTCTTCTTAGAGTTTTTTCCTCGAGTTGTTGACTGGATTATGTCAACAACTCGCTTCAAAAGATGCGCGAACTGTCCGAGGAAGATTCCTGATTCGGACAAGCATGCTCTTTGCCTTTTGTGTCTCGGTGAGGCACATATTACTTCTTCGTGTCGTCATTGTCAATCTTTGACGGCACAGTCCCGTAAGAACCGGGTCCATCGTCTTCGATACCTTCTGTACCAGCAGACGTTGGCTCCGGTACCCTCAACATCGACATCGACGTCAGCCGCGGTGTCCAGACCTTCGACATCAGCGTCGACCTCGAAGGCATCGACAACAGCATCTGTCGATCCCTCGGCGGAGGCCGGGTCTCGCCAAACAAGGGCGAAGAAGGCCGCGCAAAAAAGGCCGAGAGCAGCGATGTCGACCTCTTCGAAGGCCTCAGTGTCGGCGGCCTCTAAGGCTACAAGGCCTACGAAGCAGAAGGCGCCATGCACGGTCACTACCGAGACCGTACGCATCCGACACTCATCGACCAGCTCCGTGGCGTCGGTGAGATCGATCAGGTCCACGAGGTCGACGTCGGCGACTCCGCCATCTTCCACGGCGGTTCGCATTGCCTTTCGCCGGTCCCAAGAAGAGTCTCGGCGTGCTTCCACCTCTTCCTCCGTACCGCCCACCCCGGGCAAGTCAGTGTCGAAGCCTGCTCAACCGCCGGCAAAGAAGAAGAGGGTGATGCCGCCTCCGTCCTCCTCCTCTTCTTCTTCCCGGAAGCAAACCACCGCCTCCTCGGCCACCTCGTCGGCGAGGTCATCGCCGGTGCAGCCTGCAGAGCCCCAGCTGGCCCCGCAGCCGGTTCAGGAACCGCAACCTTTACCGGAGCAGCCTCTGGAGCAGCCCGTGTCCCCGGTGATCTCGGTGGACACGGTGATCGAGGCACCTACTCGCCATGTGACAGCCAGACAGGAGCTTTTCCCGTCGGTCACGACTCTGACTACTGTGACAGCCAGACAGGAGACTTCTCCAGTGCTGGAGACTCCGGAAAGGGGCAGACAGACTATGAGGTTGGCCCGTGCCATTCAGGCCTCGGCCTCAAAAGCTCCCCCCAGTAGCGCCTCTGCAGCTTGCGAGTCGGGATGTCTCATCATCCCCTCCTCCCCAATCTCTGGCTGCTGATGATGAAGAAGAGGATGGCGAGTTACCGGGATCGGTACACTCGGGATCGGTGCTGTCTCTCGGGATCGAGAGATCGCCTACCCACGATGCCTATGAGGCGGATCCTCCATCTCCTACTGACAATGTCCGAGCCTTTGCGGATCAAATGGCTCGCATGGCTGATGCTTTAGGCCTGGAGGTCAAGCAAACTACCAAGGCAGTGCTAGACCCAGTGTTTAAGAGGGTGCAAGCGGAGTCCCCACCCGCTCCTCTCCTACCCTTCCTTCCCTACCTCCTTGAAGTGATCCAAGGATCTTGGAAGACCCCCTCCTCCATCCCTCCTACCTCCAAGAAAATTGAGTCTTGGTACAGAACAGACGATGAGGGCTTGGAGTGGCTGAAACACCATCCCGACCCTAACTCGGTGGTCGTGAAAGCAGCTCAGGGGTTCGGAAGGCAGTCGTCGGCGCCGTCCGACCGTGAAGGAAAGAGGTTCGACGCAGTGGGCAGGAAGCTGTACTCCGGTGCCCTCTTGCTGGCCCGCATGGCGAACTATGGGGCTTGTATGGGGGCGTACCAGCAAATCCTTTGGGAAAAAGCAGAACCATTTTTCCAGAGGATGTCTGCCGAGGATCGTGCTGCCATGACCACCCTGGCTCAGGAGGCGAACTCTCTGGCGCATCATCAGATGCAGATGGCCAAGCACACGGGAGACACTGCGGGCAAGATGATTGCTCACGCTGTGGCAATCAGGAGGCATGCCTGGCTGAGATCATCTGGCCTCTCCACTTCATCGAGGCAGGTGATCGAAGACCTTCCGTTCGATGCCTTGGGGCTCTTCAACGCCGGGACGGACGACAAACTGAAGTCAAATCACGACTTCAAGACTCTGGCCTCCAAGTGTGGTTTTGAGAACCAAAGCCAGGCACAAAGAACCAGATGGTTCCAATACAAGCGCCGGCACACGGTCCCGTACCGCACCATTCAATACCGCCATCCATCCCGTCCCCTGCAGACCTCCCAACAAACCCACCCTCAGCAACCCCAACAACAGCGGAGGCAGCATCAGCAGCAGCGTTCACGCTCTCGTCAGGCTTCAGGGGGCAACCAGGCCAGGCGCCGCATTTGACGCCCTGGCGGACGATACCGTTTGCAGTTTCGTTACCGATGTTGTTCCCATGTCCCTCCCAATGGTACCCGCCCTCATCCTTCCATCCGGCTCGACACCATTCGGAGATCGTCTGACGAACTTTCTCCCTGCATGGGAAAGTATCACCTCAGATGCATGGGTTTTAAAGATTGTCGACGAAGGCTATGCATTGGAGTTCGAAGAGCTCCCACCAACAGGCCAGATTGTCGATACCGAGCCATCCTCGGCGATCCTGACAGAGGTCGATACCTTGCTTCTGAAAGGGGCAATTTCCCCTCTCCCGGACTCTCAAAACCATCGAGCCTTCTTCTCCAGATACTTTACTGTCCCAAAGCCGGATGGCTCCCTTCGCCCCATCCTCGATCTCAGAGACTTAAATTCCTTCATCGAACCTCGGAAGTTTCGGATGGTGACGGTATCATCCATTCTCCCGCTCCTCAGATACGGAGACTTCTTCGCGTCCGTCGATCTCCGGGACGCTTACTTCCATCTCTCAATCAGAAAACATCACAGATGCTTCCTGGCCTTCAGGGTAGCGGGACAGACGTACGTGTTCAACGTCCTCCCCTTCGGTCTCGTGACGGCACCGAGAACTTTCACCAAATGCATGTCGGTGGTCGCAGCGGCCCTCAGAAGGGAAAAAATCCGCATTTTTCCTTACTTAGACGACTGGTTGTTGGCAGCACGCTCCCCGGACCTCCTGCGGGCGCAGGTGGCAAGGACGCTCTCCCTCCTCGAGGACCTGGGCCTCCAGTTGAACGAGGAAAAATCCCAACTCGAGCCCACCACTTGCATAAAGTTCATCGGCGCCATGTTCGATTCTCTCTCCCAGACAGTCTTCCTTCCGGAGGAGAGATTCAGGGCTCTTCGAGCCAAAACACTCAAGGTGCGTCGCTCCCGAGTGGTCCCGGCAAAACAGATACAGGTCCTCCTCGGACACATGGCCTCCACGGTGATGGTAACGCCGTTGGCAGGGCTCCGCTTCCGCCCCCTCCAGAGATGGTTCTTGGACCACTTCAACCCCATGCAAGACAGTGCCGCAAAGCGCCTGCTGGTACCGAGGTCGGTAAAGGACTCGTTGAACTGGTGGATGAACCGACAGCATGTCTGCAAGGGCGTTCCTTTTCACCCAGAGTCACGATGGATGCCTCGATGTTCGCATGGGGATGCCATACAGGAGAACTCTCGGTACACGACCTCTGGTCTCCTCAGGAAAGGCAGTCCCATATCAACTACCTGGAACTGCTAGCAATCTTCAAGGCCCTGAGGGCATTTGCCTTGCTGGTCACGGGGAAGTCTGTCCAGATCCTCACGGACAACATGGTGGCAATGTTCTACGTGAACAAACAGGGAGGAACGGGCTCGAGAAAACTTCTCAAGCTGTCGCTGGAACTTTGGGACTGGTGTGTAGCCAGGTCGGTATCGATAACAGCGTTACACCTCCCGGGCGAAGCCAACGTCGAGGCAGATGTACTCAGCAGAACCAGGGCAACATCCCACGAGTGGAGGCTGAACCCCGACGTACTGGCGGAGATCTTCAGGGAATGGGGCCTCCCGGTCGCAGATCTCTTCGCATCGCCGCAAAACGCTCAGCTCCCGCAGTTCGGTGCTCGGCTTGCCCCGAACACGGTACCGGGGTGCCTCGGAGACGCGTTCCTGTTGGACTGGTCGAAGCATCTACTCTACCTCTTCCCTCCCTTCCCGCTCATCCCGAGGGTGATCGAGAGGATCCAGTCGGCGCAAACAAACTGCATCTTGGTAGCGTCGGAATGGCCACGACAACCGTGGTTCTCGGCCCTTCTTCAGCTATCCGAGGGGCGGATAAAACGACTTCCACTTCGGCAGGACCTGCTCTCTCGGGAAGACGGCCAGCTTCTCCACCCCGACCTCGCTTCTCTGCATNGAGGATCCAGTCGGCGCAAACAAACTGCATCTTGGTAGCGCCGGAATGGCCACGACAACCGTGGTTCTCGGCTCTTCTTCAGTTGTCCGAGGGGCGGACGAAACGCCTTCCACTTCGGCAGGACCTGCTCTCTCGGGAAGACGGCCAGCTTCTCCACCCCGACCTCGCTTCTCTGCATCTTTCGGCGTGGAGGATCTGGTGCTGAGATCCATGTGCCCAGGAGTTCTTCCGATCCTGGAGGCAGCTCACAAGCCAGCAACCAAGAAGTGTTACTCGGCGTGCCTTAACCGCTTCCAGGCCTTCCTCTTCGAGAAGGGCCTAGATGACCATCGACCTTCGGTACCGGCAATTCTCTCGTTCTTGCTGCACCTTACCGAGCGAGGCTTGTCGCTATCCTCGCTCAAGTCTCACCTGGCGGCCATATCGTGGCAGCTTCAACGGACAGGAGAGGCTTCCTTGTTTAAGGATAGCTCTGTGAGATCCTTTCTGCGAGGGTTCAACAACCTGCACCCCCCGGTCCGCTCTCCGACTCCGGGTTGGAACCTTGACCTCGTGCTGGCGCGACTAGCGCAACCGCCTTTCGAGCCGGTGTCTTCAATTGAACTTCGGTTGTTGTCGTGGAAGGTGGCCTTCCTGGTCGCGATCACCTCAGCCCGTCGGCCGTCGGAGTTGGCGGCATTGCGGGTGGACGAACCCTATCTTGTTATCCACGAGGATAGAGCAGTTCTCCGCACAGATGTGACATTCCTCCCTAAGGTCGTGTCCCCCTTCCATGTCAATGAAGACATTGTCCTTCCCTCGTTGTGTCAGTCCCCCTCTACCCCGGGGGAGAGGAGACTTCATATGCTCGATGTGCGGAGGGCATTACTGTGTTATAAAGACAGGACTGCTCAGTCTCGAAGGTCGCAGAGACTTTTTGTTGCATATGCCCTCGATAAGGTGGGCCTGCCGATCACGGCGCAACGTTTGTCGCACTGGATCACCTCGGCCATCGAGCTTTGTTACCAGCTGGCTCGACAACAACCCCCCTCGGTCGTCCGGGCTCGGTCGACCAGGGCTATGGCGGCATCGACAGCTTTTCTTAAGGGGATTCCCCTGGACGCTATTTGCAAAGTGGCCATTTGGAAGAATCCTCAAACATTTGTGTCGCATTACAGACTTAATACCAGGCATACGCCTGACATGGCCTTTGGGAGGGCGATTCTGGGCTCATGCCCACCTTGAGTTTTGCAAATTTGATGTGTATTTTATCGGCGTTTTTCTCGATACCGTGTATTGCTGTAATTGTTATTACTATGTTGTTACTTGAATTCTTTGTCGGTGAATATAACCGCACTTGATGCCTTACTGCCTGAGGCGCAGGCGACCATTGCACTATGGCCTAATGGGCTCATCACGGGTATTCTGTGTCATTATCGATGGCTTTGCCTTGCTAATGTGTTGTGCACTTGTTACCAAACTGTTTTTGTATTACTGCTTAATGTGCCCTCATTATAATGAGTGTCTTCGATAATCACCATGTGGTTTATTTCAAGGGTCGTAAGTTTACTCGATTGTTGGTCACCCTCACGTGACCGGGAGGATCACGTACTCCCATATGTTTTATGTACCGTGCCCTTCTTTGGAAGTGATTGCAATCTCTTGTTATGCACTATGCCCTTCTTCGGAAGTGATTACAGTCTCTTGTTGATAACTGTTTTTGCACTTAATAAAATTGTTTGGCCCTTGACTTCAATGGTCGGTTTGCTTACTTCCCGCCTCCGGGACCTGAGCTTGCTAGTCTCCACAAGTGTGCATTCGCAGAGACCACGAAGAAAAATGGTAGGTTACATACCTGTGACCATCTTTCTTCGAGTGGTGCTCTGCGAATTCACACTAACCCGCCCAGCCTCCCCACTAGGCAAACCTCCAATTTCTCGCTACCGTAGCGGCGTAGGAATTGGATCGGTATGCGCGGGGCGCCCTTTTATCCCCTGCCGGGGCTGGGCGGGGTTACCGCCAAAACTTGAAAAGTTTTAAAATGTAGAAGTTTCCGTTGGAGCCCGCGCAGGCGCAGTCTCTCCACAAGTGTGAATTCGCAGAGCACCACTCGAAGAAAGATGGTCACAGGTATGTAACCTACCAATATATTTCTGCTAAAACTCTACTCCAAAGTTTGATAGACAATCATTTCATGTCACCCTCTCTGACGATGTCATCTGATTCAATTCACACCTCTTGTATCCTCTATTGATGCCATTGGATATTGCTGTACCCAGGTTGAATGTACACATGTATGTTTGTGTGAACTGATAAGTGTAAGGAGGTTGAATGGGCTGACTCAAATGGTCTCTTCCAACTCTGTTTCTATGTTTCTGTTTTCACTTTATGTAAGTTGTTAGTGCAGCCTCCTACAACTTGCAAGGAATTCAGCAAGGAACTGTGTTGAAAAATTCTCAGGAGGACTTTGGTGTGTGTATCTATTAATAGATCATTAGTTTTTTCCAAATCAGGGTTTAAGGGTGAGTAACATCTAATTATTACCTTACTCCCACAGGTCTCAATTGATGGTGATTTTTTAAAAGAAACATTTAAAAGAAACAACTCAGCAGATATGGGCTATGTCTGAAAACAGGACTTGGCAGGGCTATCTTAAGACATTTGTTTTGCTTTAGGAATGGGACAAGATGGTTTCTCTCCCATCTCACATATAGAAGCAAACGTGTCTGGCAATGGAAACATGTCCTAAAACTTTGCTGAAGGAAACAGAATGCTTTAGGGTTTTTAGGAACACAGTGTTGCATAGCCAAGTTGTAGAAGGCCTAGGTCAGTTTTCCAAGAAAATGGAATGCCAGAGGACTCAGAAGGAATGGTGTGTGAGTGTGCATGCAAGGGCTTTCTTATGGGACTGGACTTAAGGACATGAAAAAGGGGATCTGCTGTGTCTCATGTATGGTTTATTGAGACCGCCACCTTCTAAGCCTGACTCTAAATGTAAAAACAAGAAAAGCCAAAAATGTATTGTTGAAAGCTTTCATGGCCGGAATCACTGGGTTGTTGTAGGTTTTTCGGGCTGCATGACTGTAGTGAAATCTACCTTTAAGGCGAACAGGCCGAAGCCTGAGTATCAGTAGCTGTCATCTTGAAAGACAGACAGAGGCAGGAGGAGGAGTCAAGCCGACTCCTGATTGGTCAGAGCAATTAGGGGAGGAGTCAGTTGAGAGAGGGAAAGAGGCTGTCAGCTTCTGACAGGGAGAGAAGTGTCTTGACATCAGACACAGAAGGATGAGATTTTTAGTGAGGAAGCTAAATAGAGTTCTGACAGGGAAATAAAGCTTTAAAGTGAGCCTTAAGGATAGGGAATAAGGTTGAGACAAGGGCTAGGGTTACTGTATTAAGAGAATCAGTAACAGAAAGACTTGTCTTCTTATACTTATTGCCCTGTGTGGGAGACAGATAGGGCTCTGTTCTCTAGTAGATACTGTTTCTAAGAATAGAGCAGTGTGCTTAAAGAAACTCACAGTTTTTTAAAGCTTTATTGTCAGTGGAACTACCTGTTTAATATCTAAGTCTCTACAACTGAATCAAGTCTCTGTACCACTCATTCTATGAGTAGCTGTTTGTTTAAAGCTCAATAAACCTTTTCTAGTTCACTGTTAATTGGTGTCAGCTTCAGTCTGTCAAACATTTTTAAAGTCCAGTCAACCAGTAAAGCAGTTACAGAAGAACCAAGGGCAAACACACTTTACCTACAACGCACTCACACCTTTTGGTTCCTCACACCAATAAAGCTGAGGTGGTGGCAGTCATATCTTCCAAAAACATCGCTCATTGATATATTTAATTCATGGTCAGCTGCTAATTATTTTACACTGGTGTCAGAGGTGGGATCCTTAGTTCCCCCCTGCCCAGCCTGTACGCTCATTTTTGTTATACTGGTGGCAGCGGTGGGATTGAAAAGTCTTCCCCCCTGCCAAAGTCAGAAAGGTCACACGCACCCTTGATTTGATTTTATTATAATGACCATATTCTAGAAGCATTTTCTCCTGACGTTTTGCCTGTAATAGATGCAGGCAAAATGTCAGGAGAGAATGCTTCTAGAAAATGGCCATACAGCCCAAAAAACTTACAACAACCCAAAGCAAAAAAACAAACAAAAAAAACTCTGGTATTTTCCAGAGTGTAGAACTCTTGGAGTGCTGAAAGACCTCTTTGTTCTGCCACCTTTGAAGTAATGGCTTAATCTTGTTGATCTGCTACAGATGAAGACAATGACTCTCTTCCTGTTAGGGACATACACATGTGTAAGTTTCCCTTTCGAGTTCATATAATTTTGGGAAGAGCCCTGCATTGGGTGCAATTCCCTTCCTCCCTCCACAGCTCCCTATGCATCCTCAGTCCTCCCTCTTTCTGACCCCACTTACTGAGCAGTTTCTGAAGTCCCCAACATAGTCATTGCCTGATTCATGGAGTGCAGACAGGGTTGCAGAAGTATCATTTATGACCTCATCATATGAGGTCTGGGCTCCGTCACAAGATGCTTTCAACACAGAATCAAGATAGAGCTGGATGGAGCCCATCATATGATGCAGAACTACTTTCAGTAGGGCTCCGTCCTGGCTCTGTGTTGAAAGCATCCTACAATAGTCTTGAGAAGATGGGAAGCACAGCCAGGCAACAACACTTCCCCCTGAGGGGTGGGGAAGGGGGCGATGTGGGCAATGCAGGCGATCTGGGTGATGCAGGCTATACAGGGTGCAAGGTGATGAGTCCCCAGGTTGCCATCAGATTTGTCCCACAAATGTACCTTCTGTCCCCCAGCTTCAGGACTTCAATGTGATGAGGTCCATAATGTCTAGCTCATGAGAACATACTCAGAAATGTGGCATGCATACCTTTGGTATGGAAGAAAAAATATAGAAAAAAACTTTGGGAACCATTTTATATGCTCCATCCTGCTAAAGACATGGGATAAATATAAACAAAGAATACACAAGAAAAAACCCCTTTGGCTGTCCCCATTAGAAGCATGCCAAAGGAGAGAATTAGGATGGAATGTATGGCCCACCTACAGAGACATCCTGAAGAAAGAACAAAAGGAATTTAAATTGAAAACACAAGAAGAATTAAATAAAACATTCATTAATATGACCTGGTTTCAATATTATCAGATCAAAGACTATTATAAAAAAGATAGTACTTGGGTTTCGAAGATGGAGTTTCAACATGGCAAAAGATCTTGGAAAGTAAGAAAAAGATAATCACAAGAATGTATAAACAATTACTAGAATGGAGCACAGAGAAAGAGCAAATTAAAGACAGCATGGTCAAATGGGCCAGAGACATAGGAAGATCTATACCATTGGAGGATTGGGAGGTGATATGGGATAAGAAACTAAACTATATGTATGTGTATGATCTGAAAGAAATTGGACAAAAATGATATACCAATGGTATATGACGCCGAAAAAGATAGCTAAATTTAATAAGGATATAAATGATAAATGTTGGAAATGTGGAAAATGTGAAGGATCTTTCCAACATACGTGGTGGATGTGTGAAACAGTGAAATTATTCTGGAAAGAGATACGTGAGATCTGCCAAAAAATTCTGAAGAGGAAAATCTCACTACAACCGAAATTCTTCTTTTTAGGAATGACAAATATGCAATGGAAGACCAATGAAGACAAATTATTTACATACATGACAACAACGGCAAGAATAATATATGCAAGGACATGGAGACAAAAATTAAGACCTCAGAAAGAGGAGTGGATAGAGAAAATTCTCAACATTATGAATATGGACAAACTGACATTTTTAGTTACAAAGACACAGAACAAATGTATGAAGATGACAGATTGGACTCTGCTGAAGACTTGGATCAAAGACAATAGAGTGAAGTTACTGATCTAAAAGGGGAAAAAGAGATACAAATACACACATAAATAGAACCACCACTAGGAGAAGGAAGAGAAAAAGGACAACTAAAGAAACTAAGAACAGCAACATATATGGATAATCCACTGTGAAGAGAAACGGAAGAAATTCCCCCCTCCCGCTTTTTTCTTTCTCTCTCTCTCTCTCTCTCTCTCTCTCTCTCTCTCTTTCTCCCTCCACAACTTTCCTCCTTTTTACCCCCTCTTATTCCTAAATCCCATCCCCTACCCCTCTCCTACCCCATCCCCATTTACCTGTCTTTATCCTGGAGATTCCACTTTTTATCATTTTAATTCTTATTTTATATCTCCCCCATGTATGTTTCAGAAAATCCCTTCAATATATATATATAAAAAGAAATGTGTGCAATTCTGCCCACCTCCCACAAAACAGCCATGCTGGGACAGGGATTTCAGAAACTTTTCCTGAAGTCAGGGGAGGTGATATATAGCTCAGTTTATCATCAGTCCACGTATAGATCCATTATACTATGCTGAGCCAAACACAATTACAGCCACTATGTGTTTAAATGCCTTTGGTTTGTACAAAACATATTTAGCTTAGCAGTGTCCTATTTGCTAGCACTGGCTTCTTCAAAATTCTGTTTCTTCAGCAATTTATGCAAAGCTGTTTCAGACTTATGAAATATTTGTATGTCTGCTTTGGTAATATGGGTCAGGCAAACTTTGGATAAGTGGTCCAGAAGAGTACATTTATAAACTTACCTGCTCCAGTGTATGGAAATTTGGTTAGTGTTTATATTGATTTATGCACAATTATTTTTATTCTTTGCTGAGAAACAACTATTATTCTATACTATATGATGTTGCTTTCCTGGCACTCACTATTTTGCTGAATAGGGACTTAACCCTGAAACTCTCAACCCAACACTCTACTGCATTACACTGCCTCTCATATGGACTATGCTGAGGATTCTATTTTATTGGGAAGTAAGGTTGAATTTAGGCACCACTTTTCACTTTCCTCCTTCTGATATCTTGGTGCTTGAAAAGTTGACACTTCTGATAATCTCTCTGCAGAGGAGAGAATTGTCACACTCTGCTTGTTTCTTTGCAAAACTTGATGTGAAATGGGACTTAAGACATGTTGAGCACTATCCAAAACCACAATTTAACTTTTAAACTTTGCCTGTTTTGGCCAGCCTCGTTCAATCGGGTGTCCTCCAGATGGGTAAGGCCACAACTGACATTGGCATGCAACACATCTGGAGAGTTTAAGGTTGGACTCCAATGCACCTATCTGGTCAATGTAAAGGTAAAGGTTTCCCTTGACATTAAGTCTAGTCAAGTCTGACTTTAGATAATGGCGCTCATCTCCATTTCTAAAACAAAAAACTGGCATTGTCCGTAGACATCTCCTATGTCATGTGACTGGCATGACTGCATGGAGTGCTGTTAACTTCCCACTGGAGTGGAACCTATTGATCTACTCACATTTGCATGTTTTTGAAGTGCTAGATTGGCAGAAGCTGGGGCTAATAATGGGAGCTCACCCTGTTCCACGGAATTGAACCACCAAGCTCCAAGTCAGCAAATTCTGCAGCTTAGCAGTTTAACCCTCTGTGCCACCGTGGCCCCCTCACTCAATGTAGTGGGTCTTTGTTTCTCTAAAGGTGTTGTATATCAACCTGTTCAACCTGTGATTGTGTCTAATGATCAGGTTGCTTTGGATGATTGGAATGACAGTGTTGTTCATGTTCAAGTTGATTCCTCTGAAGGGAATGGGGATGCTGTCTATGAAGGGGTGCTTTGAATGCAATATTCCTGCTTCTTGGCAGGGGGCTGGACTGGATGGCCCATGAGGTCTCCTCCAACTCTATGATTCTATGATTCTAAGATGTTCCTGAAGGGAATGGAAATGATGGTCTGTTTCCTAGGCCTTGTTTTAGAGATGTGGGGCCTGAATGCAGTTCAGTTGATGGCTTAGAGAGGCCTGTATTGCTGCAAGGGGATTCTCAATGTCTTGAGCCTGGGAATGGCTCTGTGCTGCAGTCCCTGGGTTGAGTTATCAGAAGGTGCAGATTTTAATGAAGTCTTGAACAGGAAAAGTGTTTTTATCCAGCAAGGACAAACAAATCAGAAATTAAGGCGCTCAATCAGATTAGAGCAGAAGTGAGATGTGAAACCAAAACTGAGGAAAAATCTGTTCTTAGCTGTTTGGGAAACAAAGTAGACATATAAGTGCCAAGTACTGAGTCTAGCTTCAGATGGAGCAACATTGGACTTCCTTAAGTCCTTCATGTCAAGTTTCTGGACCTTTGTCTTTGTTGGGTTCCTGTTTTAAGTGCCTTTGTTGTTATTTTGCCTTTGAAATCAAGCCTCTCATTTCATTGACTTTATCGGACTATTTCTTTTTGGATTTATTGCCCTTTTTACTTCCTAATCAATTGGATTTACCTTTTACATGGATTACTCTTTATTCCTTTAGCTTTTATTATCCTCAATAAACTGCTTACTATTTAACTCAACTGTGTGGTGTTTAAAGTCAGAGGGAATCCTGCTCTGGAGTGCAACAATAGGGACACTTGTTTTGAGTGACATGGTTCTTGGGTGGTAAAGTGTGGGTGGTGATGTGGCAGAGAGAGATTTTGACAATTTACATAGTGAAATACTTCAAAAATACATTTCAAACTTGTAGCTAGAATGCAGTTCTGAGCTCCCATATGTGATGGAGGTATCATGAATAATTTTCTCTGCACAAATAGAGAACGTTTGAACTTTACTGTTGATTAGTCACAACCTCTTAATCCACTGCTTCAGGCTGTATCAGGACTAACGTCCTGTTAAACAACAAGAGCTAGTTGTATTTTTGAATTTCTGGAGTAAGTTCAAGTGTGTAACTAGGTGCAGTCCTATTTCAAATCAGAGTGGAAAGGATCTAAATTGAAGTGTCTTGAATTTTCCATGGGATGTCAGACATGGAACTTTGCTTCAAAAGAAACCACTTTTCAAGGGAAAACAATCACAAACACAATTGATTTTTTTTTATTTCATCTAGAGTGAGTGCATGGGGGAAAGTTTTGAAAACTGTTTGTGGGTGAATATGAATAGCAGGTGGATAATAAAGATTCCAATTAAGGGCGAAGTAATTGTTTTTTACTTTTCAATATGGTGGGGCTTTTATTATTTTAAAGGAATATATTGAAACCATCATGATCAATAAAATACATCAAACCAGAAAAGATTATTTATTTATTTATTTTATTTATTTATTTGGTACACTTGTATACCGCTAATTTCTCAGCCTGGATCGGCGACTCAATTGCGGTTTACAGCAAATTAAAAACAATCTCCAATTTAAAACATATACACATACAATAATAAATTATTGGGCCACCAATAATAATCCCATATGTCTCTAGTTGAAATCACAGTCCAGAGATCGTTGTCCATATTTTCTGTCCATAGTCACCAAGAATCGATCGATTGCCACAGATTAGCCGAATGCTAGTTTGAACAGCCATGTTTTTAGTCTCTTCCTAAACACCATCAGTGAAGAGGCTGATCGTACCTCTATAGGGAGGGTGTTCCAAAGCCGGGGGGCCACCACAGAGAAGGCCCTATCTCTCGTTCCCGCCAGCCGCACTTCTGAAGCTGGAGGGATAGAGAGAAGGGACTCTCCGGAAGATCTTAGGGTCCTGGTGGGCTGATAGGCTGAGATACGTTCGGATAGATAAGTTGGGCCAGAACCGTTTAGGGCTTTAAAGGCCAACGCCAGCACTTTGAATTGAGCCCGGTAGCATATCGGCAGCCAGTGGAGCTTGTTCAGCAAGGGAGTTGTATTAAAATGTCCCTTCTCCCAAAGAGCAGTATTGGACTTTGCACTCTTGCAAAGGAATCAGAAATCTCAAAGTGGAAAACATTTATTTCCCAACAGAATATAGATTTTTGTGTGTGTGTATCAGGAGTGACTTGAGAAACTGCAAGTCGCTTCTGGTGTGAGGGAATTGGCTGTCTGCAAGGACATTGCCCAGGGGACACCCGGATTTTTTTGATGTTTACCATCCTTGTGGGAGGCTTCTCTTATGTCCCTGCATGGGGAGCTGGAGCTGACAGAGGGAGCTCATCCACGCTCTCCCCAGATTTGAACCTGCAACCTGTCGGTCTTCAGTCCTGCCGGCACAAGGGTTTAACCCAATGTGCTACTGGGGGCTCCTAGAATATAGATGTACTTGGTGTTTAAGGTATTTTACCATTGTGAGTACAACCTCAGTTTTAATGGCAGCCTATTCTGGATCTCCTCCAGACTATCAATTATCCAAAGTGCATCTACACTGTAGAATTGATGCAGAATTGATGACACAACTTTAACTGCCTTGACTCAGTGCTATGCACTCATGGGAGTGTAGTTTGGTGAGGCATCAACACTCTTTGGCAGAGAAGTCTTAAGACCTTGTAAAACTACAACTCCAGTATTCTATAGCATTGAGCCATCAAGGTTAAAGGTTGAATCAAACTGCATTAATTCTTCCATGTAGATGTATCCCACATATTACAGGAACTAGCCAAGTGCTTAAGCTTCATTGGGATTCAGATTTAGCACCTGGATATGTCCAATAATATTCACCCTTACTATGTGCCAACACCTACAGGCTCTCTAGAACACGCTCCACTAATACTGAATCTGAAATCACTTTTGTGCAATACCAGAACTGGGTTGCTGAGAGTTTTCCGGGCTGTATGGCCATGTTCCAGAAGCATTATCTCCTGATGTTTTGCCCACATCTATGGCAGGCATCATCAGAAGTTGTGAGGTCTGTTGGAAACTAGGCAAGTGATGTTTATATATCTGTGGAATGACCAGGAATGGTAGAAAGAACGCTTGTCTGTTGAAGTTAAGTGTGACTGTTACAATTGGCCACTTTGATTAGCATTGAATGGCCTTGTAGCTTCAAAGCCTAGTGGCTTTTTGCCTGGGGGAATCCTTTGTTGGGAGGTGTTCGCTGGCTCTGATGGTTTCCTGTCTGGAATTCCCCTGTTTTTTAAGCATTGCTCTTTATTTACTGTCCTGCTTTTAGAGTTTTTTTTAATATTGGTAGCCAGATACTGTTTGTTTTCATGGTTTTCTTATTTCTGTTGAAATTGTCCACATGTTTGTGGATTACAATAGCTTCTTTGTGTAGTCTGACATGGTGGTTGTGAGAGTGGTCCAGCATTTCTGTGTTCTCAAATAATATGCTATGTCCAGGTTGGTTCATCAGGTGCTTTGCCATGGTAGACTTCTCTAGTTGAAGTAGTCTGCCTATTGTGCCCCTTGATTCGTGTTTGGGTGTTGTGTTTGTTGGTCCCTATGTAGACTTGTCCACAGCTGCATGGTATCCGGTAGACTCCTGCAGAGGTGAGAGGATTCCTCTTGTCCTTTATTGAATGTAGCATTTGTTGTTTTTTCTTAGTGGGTCTGTAGATAATGTGTAGGTTGTGTTTCTTCATCAGCTTCCCTATGCAGTCAGTGGTTCCCTTCATGTATGGTAAGAACACTTTTCCTCTGTGTGGATCTTTATCTTTACTCTCTTAAAGAACTTCTGGCCATGCCTGATAGGATGTCTTTATTTATTGAGAGACCCTTTCCTGCTAAGGGAGATAGAAGGTTCCTACCATATTTGGCCATTGGGATCTCTTCTAATGGTCTACTGCAGGCCTGGACAACCTGTTGCCCTAGTGTTTTTGGACTTTGGCTCCCAAAATTCTTGACCATTGGACAAGCTGGCTAGGGCTTCTGGGAGTTGGAGTCCCAAATACCTGGAGGGTCATATGTAGTGTAGGCTTGGTCAACTGGATGCACTCGGTCTTAGTAAAAATGAAATACGTGGCTCTCTATTTGGTTAACCAAAACACACATTATCCTACTAGATGTGCAATCACTTGGCCCGAGACAGAAGAATGACTTAGTTTAATTTCTTATTCTTATCACAGCTTGTTTGTGTCTTGTGTTGCCAACTTCTCCAACCTGGCATCCTCAGGATGTTTTAGGGAAATCTGGTACCATTCTCAAGTATGGATGGTGCTAGGAGTTGTCATCTAGCACAACTGGAAGGCATGCTGTACAGCAGTGGTTCGCAACCTTTTTTTTTTTATCAGGGACCACTTGACCAGGGACTACTTGACAAGGGACCACTTTCACCAGAGACCACTCTCCAACATTAGTACCAAAAAGTTTACAAATCTGTTTTTGGTCAACTTTAGATTTGGTTTGAGGTGTTGATTCAGAAAATTGCATTGGATAGATGACATCAGTTCTAGTTTCTGATACAGAATATATGCCATGGTCAGCATCAAGGAAAGAGTGGTAGGTGGCATGAAAGGAGTGGAAATAAAATAAAATAAATAGGAAGGAGGCTCATGGACCGGAATTTCGTCCTCGGTCCATGACCCACAGGTGAAGAACCACTGTTCTACAGAAATCTATAACACATGTGTGAAAAGAGTAAGCTTTTTTTCAGTGACACACCCAGTGCTTGCCAGTCTTTATTGTTGAATTGTGTTGCATTTCTACAACATGACAAAATCAAGTTGTTTTGTCAATTGGAAACTTTCACAGAAAGTCTGTGATGGGCAAAGTGCTAGGCAAGCACTGAAGTCAAGATGAAAATATTGTGGCTTTTGTGGAAATCGTATATGGCATGACTGAATGAGTGCACTGTCTCACATGTGTGGTTGGGAGCCTAAAGCAAGCTGCTGTCACTCACACTGCTGTCTTTATGAGCAATTTTGTCAAGCATATATGATTCCAATGAGTTTTTAACAGCTGTGGAAGACAGATAGAGGAAATGGTGAAAGCCTCCAGGAAAGTTGGGGGGAGGGAGGAAAAAGGAAGACGGCTAGAAATATGACTGTATTACCATAAGAAAAATGAAGACACACACACAAGTCCAGGAAAATTGAGTGCAAAGGGGGAAAAGCAGGGCTTGATTGAGGTGAACAATATTGTAAAGCACTTGGGAAGGACTGATTAGCTTTCCTTTTCAATGCATGCCTCAGCGCACAAGGAAGTGAAGGAAAAAGAAGAGAGGTGTCACAAAGCGGCAAGTAGCTACAATCCTGTGCATGCATAATTGGAGGAATCCACCCCCCCCCCAAAAAAAATCTATGGAACTTTTGGATAAATATGCATAGGAGTGAGCTGTGAACAGCACAGGGCTGTCTCTACTCCTCCCAGAAATGAGACAAGTGCTGCAATTAAGTCTCCTTAGACTCTGGACTTTAGAGTATTGCGGTTGGAAATGGAACAATGCAATTATCCATGAACAAATAATGATGTGTCTATGGGGGTAGTAGAACTATACTATATTTCCCTGGAGTACGCTGTCTGTCGGCCCATCTACACTGTAGAATTAATGTAGTTTGACACTTCTTTAATTACCATTGTTCAGTTTGGAATCATGGGAGTTTGGCGAGGCATCAGCACTCTTTGCCAGAGATGCCTAAACATCTTGTAAAACTACAACTCCCATAGTACTGGCATTGAGCTGCTATAGTGCATTGACACACTTTTATTATTTTTATTTATTTTATTTCCAACATTTGTACCCTGTCCTTCTCAACCTCTGAAGAGGGACTCAGGGCAGCTTACCTCGGCAGCAATTCAATACCAACACATTCAGAATACATACCCAATATATCACAACATTACACATTAAATAAAATCATTAAGTTAAAATCCATTTTAAAACATTATTAGCAACCATGTAGGCAAATCCAGTCCAATTCAGCATCCAAAGACTTTGTCAGAGCCTGTCCATTGTCAATTCACGTAAACGTTGCAATCGCTATCAAGCCTGCTCCCCAAATGCCTGGTCCCAGAACCATGATTTAAGCTTCTTCCTGAAGGAGGAGGGATGGAGCTGACCTAATCTGGCTAGGGAGGGTGTTCCAAAGGCGGGAGGTCACCACCGAGAAGGCCCTTGCCATAATAATAATAATAATAATAATAATAATAATAATAATAATAGTAATAGTAATAATCTTTATTTATACCCTGCCACCATCTCCCCAGAGGGGACTTGGGGAGGCTAACATGAGGCCAAGCCTGAAAATACAATACAGCAAAATAAAATACAAAGCAACAAAAAATATTACATCACCATAAAATACATAAAGTAGCAGAATAAAGCAGTGCATAATAACATAGTGAAAAATAGAGCACAATGGACAGGCCAAATGCACAAGATAAAATGATAAAATCCTGGATGAGATAGGAGTGGAAAAGTGTGAGGGAGGAGCTCAAAGGGACAAACAGTGGATCTGCAAGGGTTTCACATGTGGAACTCTGCCCCTGCCACCAATTGGGTATGTCTATTCCATGTTGTCCTAAAAATTGCACAGTGCATGTGCTGTGTAACTTATATCTGTGTATGCCACCTATAGAGTTCTGACTATTGTGTTTGTGCACATGTCTGAGCACACCATGTACTGAAGATAGGCATCATTCACTTATTAGAAATATGTATTATTTCTCTCAGTTTGAAATAGGATAATTTCAATGCATTGATTTTCGAGACCTGATTGCCCAGTTTGCTGAATGGGGCCCTGAAAATCTGCACCAAAGTTCTACCACTATTTAAATAATCATGACAGGTGAATATGCAGCAGCATCTTCCACTGCTAAGTGGCATGCTATTCATGGCTATGTTTATCATGATTTATAATTATAATTATGATGATGATGGAGAAAGGAAAGTCCAATTGTTCTTATATGTCTGTGACACATCTTTATGATATATTGTCAGTTTACATAACAGTTGACAATATGAAATACAATAAAAGTTCATAGGAAAGTCATTTGGTTTGGATCCATAGGATTTTGGTGGTCTTCAAGAAAAAAAAGTCTCTCTTCTTCCCATGTATCAAGGTAGGGGAAAGTGTGTGAGATGTAATGTTTAATGCGTCTGACTAAGACTTGGGAGCCTGCATTCTCAGTTCCAACTAAGCCATGAGATACACTGAATCACACAGATGTCTGGGCATGACCTGATTTACCAGGTGATCATGAGAGGAAGTAAGGAGGAATAGCAAACTCATTTGTGCCAGCATATTCAAGTAGAAGAAACATGAAAGAGGCTCAGATCCTACATCATAGGATGTATCAGTGATAGAACCTCATTCTCATAGTTATCTGTGTCAATTCCCCTCTTCCATCAGATGGCAACATCTCAATCAAATGATGACTGAGGTGCTGCACCATAGGGCACCAGGAAATTGTGTCTGCAGAGGCCTTCTGCTCATGGGATGCATTGAGACAAGCAGTCTCTGCAGGAACCCGAGGAGTCTCTCCAATTGCCTTTTCACAGTGAACCTCTTGACTAGTGACTTCATCAGACAGGGTACTTTATGATGACATGTGCTGATTCCTCTTTACTTTGCGATGGAGCCCACTACTTCCCATCCCACAACGTACAACTACTTCTGGCAGAGCTCTATTGTAAAAGTAGAGAAACTGGTGCATGCCATCATGGCAACATGGTAGGCTTCCTATGGTGACAATGAGAGGGAAGCCAGGAAGTGGACACTTCCCCCGTGGGATGAGATTTCTTGCAGGACATAGTGAGATGGGTTCTCCATGCCCTATGATGGGCACTGCTGGATTTGCCATGATCCATGGTGATTCCAGTGGCCATTATGATGAAGTTGTAGGAGAGCCCTGCAGATTTCATTTCCCAGAACCCTGTTCTGCCAGGTCTTGATAAGTGGTCAGTATGGGTGCTGCCAGGTTGACACTGTCATTTTAGGAGTCACATTTGGTTGCAAATGACTGGAAATGTGAAACACCAGCAGCTACTAGATCATAAATCCGGTTTATGATTGTAACTAGATGCCCGCTCTAACTAATAAATAAATAAAATGTGGTATTGGCATGATATGAAATGATTACCTAGTTCTTGTGAGTACTGGCATCAGAATATGGATCGATACTAAATAGCTTAAATATTTCCCGGAACCTGTGTCAAGTTATATCTGGATTCTCATTTTGAAGGAATGCAATCTTTTCTCACAGTCTTCTGGGTGACTTACTGAATGCATCAGGAATAGTAAATCATTGCCAGATGAGTCCAGAGGAGTTCCTCTCTCTCTGTCCAACCCAAAGACCTTAGTTTTGCATGGGCTTTAGTTTTCTGGTTTCTATTCTGATAGAGCAACAACAACAATAACAATAACAACAATAGCTAATCAAGGTGGTCAGTTGAAACATTCACACCTAGCTCCAGCAGAGAAGAGTCCTTTGTCTCATCCTGGTCATTCCACAGATATATCAACCCTTTTGCCTAGTTCCAACAGATCTCACTACCTCTGAGGATGCTTGCCATAGATGCAGGCAAAACGTCAGGGGAGAATGCCTCTAGACCATGGCCGAAAAAACCTACAACAACCCAATAGCTACTTTACTCTTGTAAACGACTCTTGTAAACTACTTTACTCCATCTCCCCGAAGAGACTTGGGTCAGCTTATATATGGCATAAAGTGCCTAAAACAGATCATAAAATAAACACACAGTACAATACAATAAAGTAAAGCATAAAGCAAAACTTGAAGCTTGAGTGGGACACTTAAAGATAGGAACATTTAGACTTATGGTGGGAGGGATAAGTCAAGATATCTAGAGAGCATCAGATTGAAGAAAGCAGATTTAAAGATGGGATGGATCGCAATAGTTAAAATTCATGTGGAGATACTCATTAATACATATTTGAAAGAATTCCTAATATTCTAAAAAAGGAATGGGAGCAGAAGAATGACAAATTGATAGATGAGGAACAATATATGTGACATGGCTGATAAATTTTCTTCTGATATGTTAATGAGTTTGAGTTAAAGGAGTTGGCATGAGAAGATTTATTAAGACTTTTAATAATAATAAAAAAATCAAAATGAAATGGTATGTATGAATGAATATTTCTGTACTGGAGGGCAGATGGATTATAGTTAAAGTGAAGTTTATATCATCTAACTTTCTATATACGTGTGTTTATATAAAGAAAATGCATTTTCTAACTTTCTACATATAAAGTGAAAGCAATTTTGTGAGCATTTCAAATATGTATACACATATAATTCATTTGACTAAATAAAGTGTATGAAAAAAAACCTGCAGATTTTGATCTTATTTGAAAAAATGCTGAAGAAAATTCTCCATCATCTTCTTTGGCCAAATTCAATAGGTATAGCTAGTAAATAACAGAGAGTTTTAGACTTTCCTCCCACATATCAGTAAAAGATGAGGGAAACAAGAGATGGGAATACTGATTTAGCTCACTATACTACCAGGGAGATCTTGGAGTCCAACCTCTGTGCTTATGCTAACTTGGATGGTTTGGCCCCAGGTTCTAGTTCCTATTCTCACTGACAAATTGACAGGGAAGTTATGCTGAAAGTTCAAACAGTATAGGTTGGGATTCCACTGATAACATACATGAGTTTATCCTCCAGTTATAACTGTATTCATTGTGGAAGAAGGTATTCAACATCTTGTGTAATGACTTCCTTAATATAAAACCCTAGATTGCTTGTTCAGTGATTAATGTATTGTCGAAGGCTTTCATGGCCGGAATCACTGGGTTGTTGTAGGTTTTTTCGGGCTATATGGCCATGTTCTAGAGGCATTCTCTCCTGACGTTTCGCCTGCATCTATGGCAAGCATTCTCAGAGGTAGTGAGGTCATGTTCAGAGGTAGTGTTCAATTATTGTTTTATATTGTGTTATGTTGTTGTCTGTTTTACATTTTATGATCCTGTTTTATGAATTTTAGTGTGTTATATTTTAATAATGTTAACCGGGCTTGTCCCCATGTAAGCTGCCCTGAGTCCCTTCGGGGAGATGGAGGCAGGATACAAAAATAAAGTGATTGCATTTATTATTATTATTTGAAACACAACAAGTTGAGTCCACAGCAGACAAGATCACTCTGCTGGCTGTTGTATTGGATCACACGGACACTTCCCAAGTGTCTAGGACTGTGTGATGTATCAGCGAATAATGCATGCAGATCCCAGTAAGGTGGCCTTTTGCAGCTGGCAGATGGTAAATCTGTCAGCGCCGATTGTGTTTAAGTGCAGGCCAGGTCTTTAGGCACTGCACCCAGGTGTGCCGATTACCACTGTGACCACCTTGACTGGCTTGTGCCAGAGTCCTTGCAGTTCGATCTTTAAATCCTCATATCGTGTAGCTTTTCCAGTTGTTTCTCTTTAATCCTGCTGTCACCTGGGATTGCAACATCGGCGATCCATACTTTGTTTTTTAACACGATCGTGTGCTCCAAAACTCTGTCTGTCTTAATTCGGAAGTCCCAGAGGAGTTTGACGTGCTCATTTTCTGTCACTTTTTCCGGCTTGTGATCCCACCAGTTCTTTATCACAGGCAGATGGTATTTGTGGCACAGGTTCCAATGAATAATCTGAGCAACTGTGTTATGCCTCTGCTTGTAGTCTGTCTGTGAGATCTTCTTGCAGCAGCCGAGGATGTGATCTATTGTTTCATCTGCTTCCTTGCAGAGTCTACATTTGGGATCTGTCACTGACTTTTCAATTCTGGCTTTGATGGCATTTGTTCTAATGGCTTGTTCTTGGGCTGCCAGAATCAGGCCCTCCGTCTCCTTTTTCAAAGTTCCATTTGTGAGCCAGTTGTTGCTGCTGTTGTTGTTGTTGTTGTTGTTGTTGTTATTATTATTATTATTATTATTATTATTATTATTATTATTATTATTATTGCCAAGGTCAGAAAAATCTAATTTTTATCATTTTATTAATCACACAAGCATTCCATTATAGCTTAAGACATGTTTAAGGAAATTCAAGGGATGGTTTCACAATTCATTTGCATTTTCAACCATGGATTTTGGACAGCTCTTACATTCATTTCAGCAGATTCTGAGCGTAGCACAACATGGTGAAGAAAACCCACTCTCATGAGAGTGAAAGGTGCTTCATTTTGCAAATACCCCAAAGTGTATTGTCTTAACTAACTGATATATACCACTGTCCTCATCCAAATTCAGGAAAGTCAAAGGATGCTTGATATGGGAGTCAAGTGAATTAGCCACAAGCATGCTATTTTGGAGTTCTTTTCTCCTCCAGGAGGAATAGCATCTGGTCCTGGTGATTTGTTCCTATTTTGGGTGCTGGTGTGTTGTATCTTCTCCATTTGACACATTGTGTTGGACAGCGGGAGCAAGCCCTGAAGGCTTTCTGAGGACAAACTAAAGAGGCTGAATAGGCTTCAAGAGCTCGGTGCCCTCTTCCCAAATGGGAAGTGTCAGATATTTGAAAATAATGACTTGTAACACTCTCAGTTAGTGACATCTGCAGCTTGTCGGCAAATACTTTGGATTTTACTGCATCTAATTCGGTTAACGCTTGAGCAGCTGAAGCTGGGATTCAGATAAACTCAATTCAGGCTCGATTCAGTTCAGCCTAGACCTCTGCAATGTCTCCATTCATCCAAGGACAATTCAAGATATGGAAGCAGTGCAGGAGAGAGGCTTTGTAACATGATTGGGATTTTAATCTGAAATTGGAAAGACCTATCCAGATAGCTTAATGCAACAAAAGTCAAGGAATGTACTCATTTAAATCAGCAGGTATGAGAAGAAGTAATACAGGGTTAGTCAAAATGAATAGGCCAATAAGAAAATTAATTTTAGACGAATGTATGTTTATTGTAACCAAACTACAGCTACGTAGCGATAGATAAACTATCAAAGTTTTGTCTCACCTTCAGAGATGTTCGATATGGGCGCCCCGTGTGACACGGCAGATGTCCAAGCGATAGTCCAGTTCATTCCACATCCGTTGCAGCACATCCGACGTAATGGCATCGAATGCAGCAACGTCTGGGAAGGTGTTCGTTGAGGTCCTAACCCTAACCCTACCCTAACCCTAACCCTAACCCTAACCCTAACCCTAACCCTACCCCTAACCCTTGAAATTCTCGCTGGACCGTAATTACTGACATTGTTTTAGCAAATGTCATCACACAAAACGCCTTCTCTTTGCTTGATTCCGCCATTTTGAAAACAGCGACCCCTAGCGACGCCTAGCGGCATTAACGTACATGTGTGTTGCTCAAAAAAAACTTTGATAGTTTATCTGTCGCTACGTAGCTGTGGTTTGGTTACAGTAAACATACATTCGTCTAAAATTAATTTTCTTATTGGCCTATTCATTTTGACTAACCCTGTATTATGCTTCTCTGTTGGCTCTGGCAAAAGCAAACTGTTGCATCATCTTCTAACTTGTTTGTTTTTACCCATAAATAACTTTTGCCATCTTGATCAAATTCTGATGTTACTTTTTTATCTGTGAAATGTTAGAGGTTATGGAACAGTAAAGTAGAGCGGCTTAGCTTTCCTTGGAGGAGAATTCCATAGTCATGAAGTAGCCATTGAAAAGTCCTTATCTCATATCTTCACTAAAAATGCTTGTGACAATGTTGTTAGTAAAAGAAAACAAGAATCTTCTACATCAGTGGTTCCCAACCTGTGGTCTGTGGACCACCAGTGGTCCGCAAGAACTAAAATATGGTCCATGGCCTCACTGTTACTACAATGTTGCAACAAGAGCGACTAATCTCCTGAAACTATCTTATGGTGCCAAGGCAATGAGATGTTGGGAAGGGAGAGGCTGACTACCCACAAAAAACACAACAAAGTGTCCTGACTTCTCCTCCTCCTCCCTCCAACTAAGCAGAGCTGTTCCATGTGGCATCTGGAAGCAGGGGCGCCTTTATGTCTTCATTTTTAGGACTGTTCCTGGGGCTGTTTGGGTTGCTGATTCAGAAAATTGCATTGGAGAGACTTCATCAGTTCTAGATTATTAAGTAAGGTTTTCTGTGGGTGAGCAGATGGCGACTACTGGATGGCATATGCTCTGTATCAGAAACTAGAGCTGATGTGGTCTATCCAATGCAATTTTCTGAATCAGGACCCCAAATAACCAAACCGAATCTAAAGTTCAGGGAAGGCACATTGGAACAGACACGTTTTCAAGCTCCTCCTAAAGACTACCAATGTGGGGGCTTGCCTGATGTCCTTGGTGAGTGAGTTCCAGAGTCGAGGGGCCACCATAGAGAAGCCCCTCTCCCTCGTCCCCACCAGTTGTGCCTGCGAAGGAGGCGGGAGCAAGAGCAGGGCTTCTCCGGATGATTGAAGAGATTGTGCGGGTTTGTAAACAGAAATGCGGTCACGCAGGTAGGCGGGTCCCAAACGGTTCAGGGCTTTGTAGGTGAGAAACTGCATCTTGAATTGGGACTGGAAAATGAATGGCAGCCAATGGAGTTCCTTAATCAGGAGGGTTGACCACTCCCTGTAGGTTGCTCCAGTTAATAATCTGGCTGCCATCCGTTGGACCAATTGAAATTTCCGAGCCGTCTTCAAGGGTAGCCCCACATAGAGCACATTGCAATAATCCAACCTGGAGGTGACTAAGGCCAGATCCGACTGAAAGGAACTGAGACAAGTCAGAGTGGGAAACAAAAATTTCTGGTTAGTCAATCTACGCCGGTGGAAACTTTTATTAATATGCCAGCTGTGAGCATGAAGTGATGATACATCCCACTCTACATGTTTTTTATTTATGGGGACAGGAAGTCTCCAACTCCAAAAGGACCGTACGATGGAAAGGACAGTGACTTACTACAATTATCACCATGTTTTCATAGACGAGCCAGGCTCTCAGCATTTAATTATATTCTATTCTTGCTTTGGACATGGAATTCCCTTGCCACAGAAATGGCCAGTCTTGTGCTATACACCAGGGAAGGCTGCTCTGCCTCCAAGGAGTAGAAGGAATTGATTTTTTTTTGCGGTTCCAGAAGAACTGGCCAGTGAAAAATATTCAGACTTCTCTTACATAGTTCTCTCCAGAGTGTTCTATAAATAGCTATTGTACTTGGTGCCTGTTTCCTTTTTAAACTGAGAAACGGAGCATTTCTGTCCTGAAAGATTTCCATGTGGGGATTGCCTATATTATGATAACATAGTATGGCAATGGCCACCTTTCTAATTAGAAACATTCTTTAGAACAGCATTAGTTGTAAGGAAGACTGCCATTCAAGATAAGCTATGTCTGATTCTGCCCAGGGCTCTTTTGGTCTTTCTACCATCTGGCCCACTATGTCTACTGAGCTACAACCAAAGAGTGGCCCTATCATAAAACACAATGAGACAGCGGTCTTGAGTGGCAGATGGTAGAAAGGGCAGGAAGTTCACTGCTTATTCTTCCTCAGCCACCTGCCCATTTTCTTGTCTTCCCTACATGTTACACAGCCTCCCCACATCTCTTAGCTTAACCTAGTGCCCTCAAGCATGACAGAACATTCCTTGAAGTAGGATTCACTTGCAGCCCAGCTTGGAATTCCAAGCCCATCTTCGTGTTGTTTGCCTCGAGCAGCAAGCTATATAGTGCTACCTTGGATACAATTTTTTGTATTTTCCCTCTTCATTACATTCATATCTTCAGATATTTTCCATCATGCTACATCTTTTGGCCTCCAACTCCTGGAGGAGGCCAGTTTGGACTTGGATCCTGTGAATTTGTTTGACACGAGCTTGAATGCTTTACTGCCATGAACCACAGAAGCAGTGTGATATGGAGACCCTACTGAGAGATATCAGAGAAGACGACAGAATCTATACGATGAGGGTTAAAAAAAGAACAGTATATTACGGATGTGATGACACAAAAGCATAGAAGATTCAAAGAAGGCTCTTCTGGGAAAAAATGTTTGGGACACGCTCTGGGTGTAAAGTGAATTGTGATAGAATATTGCCTACTAAAATAAGATGTTAGAATGTGAATTAACTGTTCTACCCAATTTTTAATGGAGAGAAGGGGGTGTTACAATTATGAAGAAAAGCAGCTTATTTCAAAAGAACTATAAAAACAATGGGAAATAAATTAAAAGGAACTTTCAAAAAAATGGGGAAAGTTAAATTTATCCTTTTTGTGTAGAGTTGCAATAATAAAAGCAAATGTTTTGCCAAAGTCTTTATTTTTTGGAATACCTTTTGACAATGGCTGGGCTTTAGCACAGCAGGTTAAACCACCAGCTGCAATAAATCCTGTCAGTCGAAAGGCTGATGGTTTGAAGCCCAGGTCAGGGTGAGCTCCTGACCTTTTAGCCCAGCTTCCGCCAACCTAGCAGGTTAAAAGCAAAATGTGAGTAGATAAATAGGGGCCACTTAAAAGCAGGAGGTATTAAGGCACCATAAAGAAAAATGCCAGCAATTTGATCAAAAGGAGGAAGTTATGAACAAAGCTCTTCGGGAGGAAAATGGAGCAACAGAAACCCATCCACCCCCTTGGGGGTTGGAACTGAGCACAAGCCTCCAAGAAGGTTGAGACCGCATCTCTTTCTATGAATTGGCATAGGCTTTGAGATCAGCAGGGGAGGTCTTCTCTCAGTTCCACCACCGTTTCAAGCTCGGTTGGTGGGGAGGAGAGAAAGGGCCTTCTCTGTGGTGGCTCCCCATCTCTGGAAACCTTCCTGTAAGATATTAGATTAGCCCCCACCCTTGAGTCTTTGTAATCCAGCCTTAAAATGGATTTTTAAGCAGATTTTTGGCCTCAAGTAGGCTGAAATGGGCCCATATGAAGTTGGCACTCTGGCACTTCAGTTTGTGAATTTATGGCAGCTAGTTTTAACTTCAGATGGTTCTGCATTTAAATTATGTTATTTTATGTTATCTGTTGATAGTGGTTGTTTTATAATTTTTATGTGATGTTGTTTTATACTCATGTATTGTTTATGTTATATACTGCTCTGCAGTGTCTTGTAAGCTGCCCCAAATCCCTTTTGGGAGATGGTGGTGGGATATAAATAGATTATTATTATTATTATTATTATTATTATTATTATTTTAAAAGCCTATATACTTCTATCTATGTTCACATGTCTGTCTTGTCTGTGTATAAATCGGCATGGAATATTTGCCACATATATATTTTCTGTGATCCACGCTGAGTCCCCTTCAGGGTGAGAAGGGCAGAATATAAATACTTACGTTTATATCTGGGCATATTGAGTATTCGTGCCAAGTTTGGTCCAGATCCATCGTTGTTTGAGTCCACAGTGCTCTCTAGATGTAGGTGAACTACAACTCCAAATCCCAAGGTCAATGCCCACCAAACCCTTCTAGTGTTTTCTGTTGGTCAGGGGTGTCCTGTGTGCCAAGTTTGGTTCAATTCCATTGTTGGTAGGGTTCAGAAAGCTCTTTGATTATAGGTGAACTATAAATCCCAGGAACTACAACTCCGAAATGACAAAATCATAATTTTTTGAGTGATGGTCACTCGTTGTGTAGTGAGATGTTTTGTTGCCAAATTTGGTGTGATTTTGTTCATTGGTTCTTTTGTTTTTAAGGTACTCATTATGCACAGAGCATTTATATATATATAGATATGATTTTACAAATCCTCAACTATAGATATTCACAAAAGGGAACTTTTCACATATATTTGATTTTAGCTCCCATCAGCCCCAGACAGCATAACCAGCATAAACATAAGCATGACCTCACAACTTCTAAAGATGCTTGCCATAGATGCAGGCGAAATGTCAGGAGAGAATACTTCTAGAACATGGCCATATAGCCTGAAAAATCTACAACAGCCCAGCATAACCATTAACCTTACGAGTCAGGGATCTGGTGAATTATCCAATATGTTGGGAGAGAATAAGCTTGAAGAAGCTAGTTCTGTTAGAAAACCAAATGCAGATGAAAGCCTAAACTATAATTAATTTTTTAACAAAAGGGTTTAATTGGTATACATTACACAGTGAAAATGGAATTGTTAATTGCAACCATGTGAACATACCAGCACAACAATTTTTTTTTGAATAGATGAAGTTAATTTAAGAGGTAACAGTAAATCAAGCAGCTATTTAAACCTTTTACCAACTGTGAATCTTACAGTTTCATATTTCTCTTTTATAAGCTGGTGGGTAGTTACTTTTCAAGAGAGCAGAAGATTGTTTTGTCACATTTAGTTCAGCTTTAGGCAATTAGATATTTGAGCATAATGATTTTCTTATTCTGCTTTTTAAAAGGAAAATTTCAAGATTGTGATAAATGCGCTGTCAATATTTCTTTTGAAAAAAACACTTCTCTACATCAAATTAAATCCACATTAATTTATTTCATATGTGCCAGAAACATCATCCTATTATTATTAAGTTGAAAGAGACAGTAGGAAATGGAGAAGCTCTCCTTACCTTGCCAGAATGCATCACCCTGTATATCTAGCAATCTCTGTGAAATGTTGACAGAACAAGGGCAGGGCTGCAAATAACCACAACTTTTTCCTCCTTGCAGTAATTGTAGCCATTTATATTTCAAGTTTAAAAAAGAAACACACAGCTTCTGACTTGTGATTTGCTAACTTATGAACCTTGATTTCTGCTGGCGACCCAATTTTGTGGGTGGGTGGAGAAGAATTATACGTACATCATGAACAAGATGATCAGATGTTTAATTTAGGCATGAATGCTAAATTGATACTCATTATGGACGGCCAAAACATTATGCATTGGTTATACATGGTGAGTCATTGTGGATTAGAAATGTTAGTGCCCTCAAGGCAAGATTTCAAAGGTGATATCTAGGAACCTTCAACAGACTGTGCAGGAGGGCTCCCAAGCATGGGAGGGCTAGCTTACGATATTAAAAAGTACAATTTTTTTTAACCAAATTACTGGTATGCTCTTGAAGGTCAAGAGCTTGAACATTGCTGTGCAGAAGTCTTTGTTATTATGTTTGTGTTTAACTGTTAGAGTATGTATTTGTGTTTGTAACAGTAGCTAAAACTGGAGTCATCTAGTTTGAATCCACAGTGAGCATTGCCAAGGAGACGAGGCTGGCTAGCTCATGAGAGGGAGAAGTGGGCGGAGCCAAGCAGGAAAAGTTTTGTGCGTTTTTTTAAAAAGGCCTGAGAGAGAGAGAGAGGCTTGTGTGTGAGCAGCTGGTGTTTTTCAGTCTAGGAGGGCTGAAGAAAGAAACCTGGCCAGATTCTTTAGTCAAAGAAGACTAAAGGAAGCCTAGTTAAGATCCCTAGTTAARGAARGACTACAGATCAGATCAGAGATTTGMTCWRAGGGAAGATCARAYTGAAAGGCTATTTATAGTAGTGAAACATTGTTCACTAGAGAGMTTCACCTCAGTGAAWGTTAGCCACAMGCTGTGTTATCTGGAAGAGTRGACTGTATTGTAAACCACGTGATATTCAAAGTTCCATAAGTTATTTAACAGCCTGCAACCATAAGCTTTGTACACAATAAACTTGTTATCTTTTGCTGAAAACAGTCTCATCTCAACTAATCTGCGTCTGTAGAGCCAGATCTCATCGGTGGTACCTCAAATACCTCACGTTGGTGGCAGTTACCTTAATTTACAAATAATAATTGGCCTCCTCCATAATATACTCTTCTACACAATTGAGGCCTGAGGTAAATTCCCTCCATAACATCCACATCTGTACAGTTGGTGGCAGCAGTGAGGTAAAATACCTCCATTGTTAGGGTCTGCCGTTGCCAACCTCAGCAACACACAAGCACCTCCTCGCAATTGGTGATAGCGGTGGGGATCTTCAAAGCTAACATCCCTATACCCTGTCCATCGTTGTGTTCGTATCTTCCCAATTGCTTCCATCCTAAATATCTCGGTGTCATTTTAGATTGAGCAGTAACATATAAAAAACACTGCATGAACACCAAACACAAAGTAGCTGTGTGATGGGAAGTTGCTGCTAACTGTGAGAGAAATAAGGTTGAACACTGTGAAAGCCACCCACTGCAAGGCTATCAACCTCCTCCTAGTAGACTCAAATCAAGGAAAAACTTAATGAGAACAACCACTCCTCTTAATGTTCCCCCAGCAACAGTATCTCTCTGGGCAGCTAAACCAGGAAATCACAATTTGATGGCCCCCCATGAGGATCTGCCTCCAGGGGCAAATCAAAAATGGGCAACTAGGAAGTCCCTGAACAGACTCAGAAGACAACCGGACAAAATGGCACTACCTAAAAGAATCGTCCACCTTGTATGACTGTGGAGCAGAACAAACAACTCCGTATCTGTATGCTTGTCTGCAACATCCTGGCTCATGTACAGAGGAAGAATTGTTGGAGGCTACAGACAATGTTGTTGCCTACTTTTGGTCAATATATATATAGCCACTTGTGCTCTCTCTATTTTTATGAATTTTATACTAATTTATGCAATGCTTTTGATACTAAATAAATAAATCAACCAGTATGCTATTGGTGTCTTACACATGTGTAGGTTCTTCAATAGAATCTTCTGGACATGTTTGACTTTGTACTGTATTTTAGAATGGTGGAAGCCATTTTGGATCCCCATTTTGGGAAAAAAGCGGCATATAAATAAAGATTATTATTAGGTTCTTGTAGGTATTTTCGGGCTATAGGGCCATGTTCTAGAGGCATTTCTCCTGACGTTTCGCCTGCATCTATGGCAAGCATCCTCAGAGGTAGTGAGATTATTATTGTTGTTATTGTTATTATTATTATTATTATTTGTTCAACATGGAACACCAATGTGTTCTCTGCTCAGAGTGTGATGGAAGCTCCTCCTTTGGAGGCTTTTAAACAGATGCTGATTGGCCGTCTGTCTGGGGTGCTTTGTGCTTTTCCTGTATGGCAGTGAGTTGGACTGGATGGCACATGTGGACTCTTCCCACTGTATTATTCTATGATTCTAATAAGATTAGGCTTGAATAGTGAACTTAAGTGATGAGTGCCAACAGAAAGGAAGTCAAAAATACAGCCACTGAGTAGTAAGAGGGAAGTAGCTGGATGCTCAAGGGAACCATGAGGTTTGCAAATGTGTGTGCGCACCTTCAAGTCACCTGTTGACTTATGGTGAAGCCACGAATTTCATAGGGTTTTCTTTAAGCAACAGATACTCAGAGGTGGTTTTGCCCGTTCCTTCCTCTGAAATATAGCCCACAGAACCTTGTATTCAATAATGATCTCCCATTTAAGTACTAAACAGAGCTGACCCTGCTTAGCTTCCAAGATCAGATGAGGTGTGGTGCTACAATATGAGGCTCCAGCATTTTGTTGTAGGTCCCACTTGTGTTTATGATGCAACTATCATAGTGTCTTAAGTGTAAACTGTATTGCTATAAAAACATTCAGTTACATGTGAAACTGGTAACAGGGTATGTTGTTGCTTTTATTCTCTCAGCTTTGGGAGAAGCATTTTAAGGTCAAATCTCCTCATTTCATGAATTAGTAAAGTTGGAATTAATTCAAAAAGACTCTGTACAGAGAGACAAATCAAAGCCAGGCACTGACTGACAGCAAAGATGTGTTTATGTAAAATAAACACCTTGGGCTTCAGTATTAAAGGAGAGGAATGGAACCCAGCTTCCTTTGATCACAATGCACAGAAGGGTTACCAGATCAACATTTCAAAAATAAGGAGCCATTTCGGAGCAGAGGTGTCTGTGAAGCACAGCTGGATTCAGAATAACGGAACCGTTATGGGCTAGAGAAATCTTGCATTCCTGTAGAGACTTAACAGATGGTTTCCAAACAGTGTTTCAAACAAGCCAGGAATGTCTGATGAGGAAAAGGTAGTCTATTAGGAGGGAGGAAAGAATGCAATGGGAAATTGCTGAAGAAGGATCCAAACATAGTGGTTGGCATTTTGCTGGTACATGGACGGACCACAATATCTGTGCTCAAGACAAAAGGCTACTGTTAGGACAGAGGACAGGAATTGGAATAGTGTCCAATTGGCAGGATTGTCAGGGAAGTCTGAATTTTATTACATTATTTGACCTGAAAATATCATATGTGAAGCAGGAATAGACGTAGAGCAGTGGTTCTCAACCTTCCTATGCCACAATCCCTTAATACATTTCCTCATGTTGTGGTGACCCGCAACCATAACATTATTTTGGTTGCGACTTCATAACTATAATTTTGCTACTGCTATGAATCATAGTGTAAATATCTGATATTCAGGATGTATTTTCATTCACTGGACCAAATTTGGCACAAATACCTGATACACCCAAATTTGAATACTGATGGGGTTGGAGGGGGATTGATTTTGTCATTTGGGAGTTGTAGTTGCTGGGAATGATAGTTAACCTAAAATCAAAGAGCATTCTGAACTCCACCAACAATGGAATTGAACCCAACTTGGCACATAGAACTCCCATGACCTACAGAAAATACTGGAAGGGTTTGGAAGGTGCAACACGACAGGGCAGGCATGCCAAAGGGCTGTATACCAAGACCTTTGGATATCACACCTCTGCCTACATTAAACATATCTGTATGTACACATGTACACATGAGGCAATGAGGCGATACAAGGATAGCGAGAAATCAAACCTCACAAACTCAGTGACTCTACGTGGGGTTATCTTTGAAGACTGTTCGGAAACTTCAATTAGTCCAACGGGTGGCAGCTAGATTACTTACTGGAGCATCATACAGGGAGCACACCATCCCCCTGTTATTTCAGCTCCACTGGCTGCCAATCCTATTCCGAGCACAATTCAAAGTGCTGGTTTTGACCTATAAAACCCTATACGGCTCGGGTCCAGCATACCTGCCCGAACGTATCTCCTTCTACGTCCCACCTCGGAATTTAACATCTTCTGGGGAGGCCCTGCTCTTGGCCCCACCTCTGTCTCAAACATGCTTGGTGGGAACAAGGGACAGGGCCTTCTTGGTGGTGGCCCCCGCCTGTGGAACTCACTCCTCGGGGAAATTAGCTCATCTTCATCCCTCCTCACCTTTAGAAAAAAGTAAAAAACATGGATGTGGGACCAGGCCTTCGAGTAATTAAGCAGACAATGACAATAACAATGTTGTCAATGGCTTGGAAATGGATTATGGATAAGTTTGATGGAGCATCCAATCACAGTTTTTGGCTAATAATGGCCACCGGAGTGGTAATTCTTAGTAGATTTTAATTGTATTGTTTTAATCTTTTTAACTATTTATAATTTTTCTTCGTGGTCTCTGCGAATGCACACTTGTGGAGAGACTGCGCCTGCGCGGGCTCCAACGGAAACTTCTTCATTTTGAAACTTTTGAAGTTTTGGCGGTAACCCCGCCCAGCCCCGGCAGGGGATAAAAGGGCGCCCCGCGCGCGCCGCTCCAATTCCTTTTTTTCCGCCGCACGGCTCACTTCGGTACTTCTGGATAGTGTTGGATAGTGTTCGATAATTCTCTTCGGAGTTCTTCCTTGAGTTGTTGACTGTATTATGTCAACAACTCGCTTCAAAAGATGCGCGAGATGTCCGAAGAAGATCCCTGATTCGGACAAGCACGCTCTTTGCCTTCTGTGCCTCGGGGAGGCGCATATTACCTCCTCGTGTCGTCATTGTCAGGCACTGACGGCACAGTCCCGTAAGAACCGGGCGCATCGACTTCGGTACCTGCTGTACCAACAGGCGTTGGCCCCGGTACCTGCATCATCGGCATCGGCGTCGACGTCGGCCACGGTGTCTAGGCCTTCTACAACAACCTCGACGTCGAGAGCTCCAACAACATCGGTCGATCCCTCGGCAGAGGCCGAACCCCGACAGCCGAGAAAGGCTGCGCAGAAGAGACCGAGGGCAGCCATGTCGACAGTTTCGAAGACCTCAGTGTCGACGGCCTCCAAGACTTCAAGGCCTACGAAGCAGGCGCCTCCGTGCTCGGTCACTACCGAGACCGTGCGCGTTCGACACTCGTCGACCAGCTCGGTGGCATCGGTGAGATCGGTCAGGTCCACGAGGTCGACTTCTGCGACTCCGCCATCGTCCACGGCGGTTCGCATTGCCTTTCGCCGGTCTCAGGAAGAGTCTCGGCGTACTTCTACCTCATCCTCTGTTCCGCCCACCCCGGGCAAATCGCTGTCGAAGACTGCTCAGCCACCAGCAAAGAGGAAGAAGACGATGCCGCCTCCACCCTCGTCTTCTTCCTCTTCCCGAAGGCAAACCACTGCCTCCTCGGCCACCTCCTCGGCGAGATCGTCGCCGTCACGGCTTACTGAACCTCAGCCGGCCCCACAGCCTGCTCAGGAGCCGCAACCCTTGCCGATGCCGCCTCCGGAACAGCCTGAGTCCCCGGTGATCTCGGTGGACACGGTGATCGAGGCATCTGCTCGACACGTGACAGCCAGACAGGAGCTTTTCCCGCCGGTCACGGCGTTGGCTACTGTGACAGCCAGACAGGAGACCCCGCCGGTACTACAGACTCCGGAAAGGGGCAGACAGACAATGAGATTGGCCAGTGCCATTCGGGCTTCGGCCTCGAAAGCTCCTCCAGTGGCTCCACTGCAGCTTCAGAGCCGAGATGCCTCCTCATCCCCGCCACCCCGCTCCCTGCCTCCTGATGATGAAGAGGAAGATGGCGAGTTGCCGGGATCGGTACACTCGGGATCGGTGTTGTCTCTCGGGATCGAGAAATCACCTACTCACGACGCCTATGAGGCGGATCCTCCATCTCCTACAGACAATGTCCGAGCCTTTGCAGATCAAATGGCTCGCATGGCTGAGACTCTGGGCCTGGAGGTCAAACAGACTTCCAAGGCAGTACTTGATCCGGTATTCAAAAGGGTGCAGAGGGAGTCCCCACCCGCTCCTCTCCTACCCTTCCTTCCCTATCTCCTCGAGGTGATCCAGGGCTCTTGGAAGACCCCCTCCTCCATCCCCCCGACCTCCAAGAAGATCGAGTCCTGGTATAGGACTGACGACGAGGGCTTGGAGTGGCTGAAACACCATCCCGACCCCAACTCGGTGGTCGTGAAGGCGGCTCAGGGGTTCGGTAGGCAGTCCTCGACGCCATCCGATCGCGAAGGGAAGAGGTTCGACGCGGTGGGCAGGAAGCTTTACTCCGGTGCCCTCCTGCTGGCCCGCATGGCAAATTATGGGGCTTGTATGGGAGCATACCAACAGATCCTGTGGGAAAAAGCAGAGCCCTTCTTCCAGAGGATGTCTGCTGAGGATCGTGCTGCCATGACCACCCTGGCCCAAGAAGCACACTCTCTGGCGCATCATCAGATGCAGATGGCCAAGCACACGGGGGACACTGCGGGCAAAATGATTGCTCACGCCGTAGCAATCAGGAGACATGCCTGGTTGAGGTCCTCTGGCCTCTCTACATCGTCGAGGCAGGTGATCGAGGACCTCCCGTTCGATGCCCTGGGACTTTTTAACGCTGGGACGGACGACAAACTGAAGTCAAACCACGACTTCAAGACTTTGGCATCGAAGTGCGGGTTCGAGAACCAGGGCCAGGCTCAACGTACCAGATGGTTCCAGTACAAGCGCAGGCACACGGTCCCGTACCGTACCATTCAGTACCGGCATCCATCCCGTTCCCTGCAGACCCCCCAGCAAACCCACTCCCAGCAGCCCCAACAACAACGGCGGCAGCACCAGCAGCAGCGTTCGCGCTCTCGACAGGCTTCTGGAGGCAACCAGGCCAGGCGTCGCGTTTGACGCGCTGGTGGACGATACCGTTTGCAGTTCCGTTACCGATGTTGCTCCCATGTCCCTCCCAATGGTACCCGCCCTCATCCTTCCATCCGGCTCGACACCGTTCGGAGATCGCCTGACGAACTTTCTCCCTGCATGGGAAAATATCACCTCAGATGCATGGGTTTTAAAGATTGTCGACGAAGGCTATGCATTAGAGTTCGAAGAGCTCCCACCAACGGGGCAGATTGTCGAGACCGAGCCATCCTCGGCAATCCTGACAGAGGTCGATACCTTGCTCCTGAAAGGGGCAATTTCTCCTCTCCCGGACTCTCAAAACCATCGAGCCTTTTTCTCCAGGTACTTTACTGTCCCGAAGCCGGATGGCTCCCTTCGCCCCATCCTCGATCTCAGAGACTTAAACTCCTTCATCGAACATCGAAGGTTTCGGATGGTGACGGTATCGTCCATCCTCCCCTTCCTCCGATACGGGGACTTCTTCGCGTCCGTCGATCTCCGGGACGCTTATTTCCATCTCTCAGTCAGGAAACAGCACAGACGCTTCCTGGCCTTCAGGATAGCGGGACAATCCTACAATTTCAATGTCCTCCCCTTCGGTCTCGTGACGGCACCGAGGACCTTCACGAAATGCATGTCTGTGGTCGCAGCAGCCCTCAGAAGGGAAAAAATCCGGATTTTCCCTTATTTAGACGACTGGTTGTTGGCAACACGCTCACCGGACCTTCTGCGGGCGCAGGTGGCAAGGACACTTTCCCTCCTCGAGAGCCTGGGCCTCCAGCTGAACGAGGAAAAATCACACCTCGAGCCCACGACTTGCATAAAACTCATCGGTGCCATGTTCGATTCTCTCTCCCAGATGGTCTTCCTTCCAGAGGAGAGATTCAGGGCGCTTTGGGCCGAAACACTCAAGGTGCGTCGCTCCCGAGTGGTCTCAGCGAAGCAAGTACAAGTCCTCCTCGGACACATGGCCTCCACGGTGATGGTGACACCATTAGCAAGACTCCGCTTCCGTCCCCTCCAGAGGTGGTTCTTGGATCACTTCAACCCCATGCGGGACAGCACCGCAAAGCGTCTGCTGGTACCGAGGTCGGTAAAGGACTCACTGGCCTGGTGGACGAGACGCGAACATGTCT
>NW_026846588.1:88696487-88815789 GCF_025583915.1 Anolis sagrei ordinatus
CTCCACAAGTGTGAATTCGCAGAGCACCACTCGAAGAAAGATGGTCACAGGTATGTAACCTACCATTATTGACTGTTTGTCTTTACTATGTATATATTTAGGCATCGAATTGCTGCCGATTGGAAGCCACCCTGAGTCTCCCTCAGGGGGTTGAGAAGGGCAGTATACAAATATTCAAAATAATAAAATAATAATAAATATCTTCCTTCTCCTTCTCCTCCTCTTTTTGATTCCATTGGTTACCCAAGGCAGCTTACAAAAACAACAGACCTTAAATGGGTGAATGCCAGCATGTTGTAGTGGTTTTAATGTCGGCCCAGAATCCTGGAAAACCAGAGTTTGAATCCCTGCTCAGTCATGGAAACCCATTGAGACCTCTCACAAATCCTTCTCTCAGAAGAAGACAGTAGCAAAACTATTGAATAAATCTTATCAAGAAGACTCATGATAATGTTACCAGGTGAGTTGACTTGAACGCACACAACAATAATAACAGTGTCACCTGCAAAAACACAAACATGTCATAGAATCATAGAATCATGTAGAAGTGTTTGGTCAGTTGTTCAGACAATGGCCAATATTCCACAGGATTAAATCATTCAAATTGGGGATTGAGAAGCTGAGAAATGAAATGTAAATCTAAAAAAATCTGATGGTGTCTCCTTCTGATGTTATACTTGGGATATGAGATGTGCTCAAACTTTACTGGGATAAGACTACTTGGAGTAGGGTCTTCTTATCTTCACCCTCCAAGAACTGTATACTTCTGAATCAGTTGAGTGGGCTCTTCGCATCAGTGGTACAGGAACAGTGTTGCAACAAGCACTCGTACCATGCTGTTGACATAATGCAGGCATTTGAAAATATACCCCAAGGCCTTCTTCATGTTACAGTACACAGCTGTGAACTCATTTGGTGCATGGAGTTCAAACACTCTCTCTGTGTGGAACACATCTGTTGTGGGGATATTGCATTTACTAACAATGGGTTTATTTTTGTCACAATCCACAAAATGGGATTCAGCTTCAGACCTTGACATTTTAATATTACAGATAATGATGCTACCTGTAACTTAATATTTTCATGGTAACAAGGACATTCGAGTGCTGCTTTCATAAAATAACATAGCAATTCATGACATTGTTATTTTTTAATGTAATGAGTATCACTCATAGCCATGGAAAAAGACTCCTTTTGACATCCAAAAAATTGAGAATATGATTCAATTGGGTTGTTTCTTTTCTATGATTTAAATCAAAATTTAAAAAGTGCATGACAAGTTACTTTTAGACAGTGGGAGCTCATGGCTTTCATGTGTCAGAGTGAATCTGCTCCAGGTTTCAGTCTGTACATCAAAAGAGTTACCCAATGTGTTGAAGTCTACTCCCCAAATGAATTCAGCACATTGGAGAGCATCTTTAAGAAGATTTAAAAGGTAGACACATACCATTGTCATGTGTACTTTTGCTATCCCAATTTTAAAGATAAGCAAACAGGAGATAGTGCATAAACCCACTTTTCCACTACTTCTAACATTCATGTGTCAAACTCAAGGCCCGTGAGTTGAATGCAGGCTGCCATGATATTTATGTGGCCATCCAGATGCTGGACTACAACACCTGTATTCATCATCATTAGACATTATTACAGCTGATGGGTGTTGTGATGCAGTAACATCTGGAAGCCTGCAGTTCATTCTGTTAAGTCAGGATAGTGGGGTTTGAATTTAGATACAACAGTTGTGGATATAATGTCTGACTTTAAAATGTCCTTTAGCCTTTCTCCAACCTCAGAGCCACAAGTGCTGCTAGGTTGCAATTTCCATTATCTCTAGCTACATAGGACATAATCAAAAGTGATGGGAGTTATCATTCAATAACATCTGGGGACCCAAATTGGGTAACCATAAGGTCCTCAATGTGGCCTTCAATGAAATGAATTTGACACCCCTGTACTAATATGTGAAGGGAGCTTAACTTCAAACTTGTGTCTGTACATTATCTGTATGATTTAACAATTATGGAAAGGAAAACTCAGGCTGAATCAAACACTAAGAATGCTTTTAAAAAGGATGAACTTGGCAACACAGTAAGAATAAAGTAGAAGACATTATGCATAAAGTTCTACAGAAATGATACATTTAATATGGTGTAGTGGTATAGGGGTTGGTCTACAATTCTGGAGAGTTCCAGTCCCTACATGGAAATCTTTATGGTAAAATTAGCTGTGCCCATCATGTGTTGCTGTGGCCAACCTTCCCTCCCTCTTCCTCTCCTTTCTCCCCGCCCCCCTCGTTCTGTCTTTCTCTCCTTCCTTCCTTCCCTTTCCCTCCTTCTCTACCTCTTTCCTTCCCCTCCCTTTTTCTTTCTCTCCTTTCTTCCTTCTCTACCTATTCCTGGACTGTAACTCCCAGCGGTCCTCCTGATAGATCTGTCTACCTATTATCTATCTCTATTTAATCTATCTATTTTATCTATCTGGAGGATTGCTGGGAGTTGCAGTCTAAGAACAGGAAATAGGAAATATGTATAAATTGGGATGCTCTCAAAGAATTCCAAGGAGAAGGAAGCTTGAAGCTTGGAAGTAAAGCATTTGGAGCATCCTCCTCCACTAAAGGACCTGGTCAAGGGGATGCCGGGAGCTTTCACACATGTGCTGTATCGTCATTTAGCTTTTTTGGACTTTTAAGTCCTTTCTGCTGTTTTTGGGTGGGGTTTATGAGTGATGGTCACTCGTCGGTCTGTTAGGGGTCCAAATTTCGTGTCAATTCATTCAGTGGTTTTTGAGTTATGTTAATCCTACCAACAAGCATTACATTTTTATTTCTATAGATTGGGCAAATCACACTGTTTCAGAGGAAAGCAACCAATTTTGCCAAGACAACCCATGACAGATTTGTCTTAGGGTTAGAAATGACTTACAACCTCATCACATTACTCCCCCCCCCCTTTTTAGAACAGTTCGCTGACACAGGCACATGGGGTCCACTGGATCCCATCACATGACACACAGCTACTTCTAGCAAGGCTCCATGCTATCTGAGTTGGTGAACTGTTCTATGGTGGGAAACTCTGAACACAAGAGACTACCCATGTTTAGATTGAAAATAGTAGGGACAGCATAGGAGAAAGTTGGAAAAGTTTTCCAGCGTTTGATGGGTAAGTATGTGATGCAAGTGATGGTGGGGGCACTGGATGAGGAAATTGCCCTGCGGATTCCCCAAATCAAGAACCTCATGTAATGAAGTCATTAAAGGGACACCAAAACATGACTAGACTAAACATCTGCCACCTTGATTAGCATTTGATGGCTAACAAGTTAGCTTGTTAGTGCCCAGGGGAATCTTTCGTTGAGAGTGGATTAGGTGTTCCTCATTGTTTCTTGTCTGGAGTTCCCCTGTGTTTGAATTTAGTTCTTTACTTGCTATTATAATTTTAGAGGTTTTTATTAAAAATATTGGTAGCCAGATTTTGTTCATTTTCATGGTTTCCTCCTTTCTGTTGAAATTGTCCACATGCTTGTGGATTTCAATGGCTTCTCTGTGTAGCCTGACATGGCGGTTATTAGAGTGGACCAGCATTTCTGTATTAAAACACTCTAAAATTATAACAGTAAATAAAGAACTAAACTTAAACACAGGGAAATCCAGACAAGAAACAATCAGGAACACTTAATCATCTCTCAACAAAAGATTCTCCCAAGCAGTAACAAGCCACACCTAAAAACTGTCAGGCCCTCAAATGCTAATCAAGGTGGCCAATTGAAACATTCACACCTACCTCGAACAGACAAGAGTTATTTCTCCCACCCTGGACTTTCTACAGATATATAAACCCAATTTTCCTAGTTTCCAACAGACCTCACAACCTCTGAGGATGCCTGCCACAGATGCAGGCGAAACATCAGGAGAAAATTCTTCTAGAACATGGCCATATAGCCTGAAAATCCTTCAATAACCCAGTGATTCCAACCATGAAAGCCTTCGACAATATATAGCTTTAATTTTTTAAAAAATCCTTGGTCTGTGCTTTGGGCATTTAATGAACTATTTCGAAGTGCTGATCAAGAATAGCTGAGGCTGTTGCATTCCAAGGCTGAATTCATAGATGGCTTCCTTCAAACACCCATAGGGAGAAACAGAATGAACAATAGCAACTTGAAGTTGCGTGAGTGGTCTCCAAAGTGTTAGATTTAGCTAACTGTTAATTGGGTAACTGGACAAGAGCAAAAGGATTCATGTTATTATCATCATAGTTTTTTTTCTGCAAACTGAGTGAAAAAGGCAAGCAACATCTTGATGGTCGTATCTTAGCAACGTGAAGGGGGATCAAATTAATTTTTAATAGGCAACAGCTTAAATTTTCAGAGTGCTAGGGTTTTTTTTTATTTGAAAGCATGAGCTCAGGATTCATTCCTTTCCTCTCCTGTTCCTCACCCTCCCTATTTTTTTTAATAACAAAGGGAGCCAAAGAGTCAATAAGTGCAAACTTCTGTCCTAGTCAGAAAAATCAACACCTGCAACATATCTGGACAAGTATCTGACCATTAGGAAGAAATTCCTGACTGGAAGAGCCATTAGCAGTGGAACTCTCTGCCCCAGAGTGTGGTGGAGGCTCCTTCTTTGGAATATTTAAACAGAGGCTGGATGGCCATCTGTCAGGGGTGCTTTGAATGCAATATTTCTGCTTCTTGGCAGGGGGTTGGACTGGATGGCCCATGAGGTCTCTTCCAACTCTATGATTCTATGATTCTAAGTGCTCCCCTCTTGCTGGATTTTTTTTTCACCAGGAGGACAAGGGAAGACCTCAGACAATTTCGAGGTAGCTAATTACAAGGCTGATTTATTCGTATTGGAAGATTGTTTGTAATACTTCATTGTACAGCCTTCATACTTGAACCACTCTGGTGTTTGTCCGGAGTGAATATTCACTTGTCGCCCTTTAAATCTGGGGTGAGGATCAAGAGGCAACCTCTGAATTCAGAGAATCCATCCCCATATTTCTCAGTAGTAGCTATACACATTCACCACCCTACACTTTAAAGCAGTGGTTCTTAACCTGTGGGCTGCAAGGATGAAAATCTGGTCCACAAGCCCCCATCCTGTTTCTTTATTTATTTAATTTATTTCCATTCCTTTCCCACTACCTGCCACTCTTTCCCTGTCACTGACCATGGTATGTGTTCTCTATCAGAAACTAGAGCTGATATGATATGCAATTTTCTGAATCAGCACTCCAAACTGAATCTAAAGTTGACCAAAAACTGATTCGTAACCCTTTTGGTACTAAAGTTGGAGAGTGGTCCCTGGTCAATGTGGTACCTGGTCAAGTGGTCCCTAGTCAAAGTGGTCCCTGGTCAAAAAAAGGTTGGGAACCACTGCTTAAAGAGTAGGTATAGCATGTGCATCCAACTTTGATGATGATGATGATGATAATAATGAGGATTTAAAGATCGAACTGCAAAGACTCTGGCCCAAGCAAGTAAAGGTGGTCCCAGTGGTGATTGGCACACTGGGTGCAGTGCCTAAAGACCTTGGCCTGTACTTAAACACAATCGGCACTGACAAAATTACCATCTGCGAGCTTACTGGGATCTGCACGCATTATTCGCCAATACATCACACAGTCCTAGGCACTTGGGAAGTGTCTGACGTGTGATCCAATACAACAGTCCACAGAGTGATCTTGCCTGCTGTAGACTCATCTTGTTGTGTTTCAAATAATAATAATAATCATCATCATCATCTTTATTTACATCCCATCATCATCTCCCAAAAAGGACTTGGGGGGCTTACATGGCTTCCTGTGCCTGTGTCCTAGTCACTAGGTTCTAATGATATTCCAGATCCTAGCCAGTTTGGGGAATATAATAAAGTTATCTTTGGCGATTCCTCTGCTGGCTGAGCTGAGGAGCAGACATAAGGGAGAGAGCTCCCAAGGACTGCAGGTTCTAAGGATTTGTTTTTTTTATTAAATAGCCTTTTTATTTTATCTTATCAACTTTACCTAGATAAGATTACCCCAAAGAGAAAGGCTCAATTAAAAGTCCTTGAAGCCCATGAAAGGTTTCTAAACTGAGCAATGGGAAAAAGGAAAAGAAGAACACAGCTTGGCGTTAGCCCAGATTCACTCCCTCAGCCGAAACACACCAAACAGCCAAGAATTGAAGATTGTTTAGCATGGAAAGGAGATGTAAGTAAAACAAATCTTTTCCCTACAGCCAATAGATTTGAAATCATAGAAGGAGAAACTCAGATAGAGCAGGGAACAGCTCTGTCTACCAGAGAGGAGTTTGAAGGAGTCCAGGATCATGAACTGAGATCCTCACAGGTATCGCTACTGTATGCATTTAGCCTAGATACCTACTGCTGACCAGAAGCCCCAGGTCAGGGTAAGCTCCTGCTCTTAGCTCTAGCTCCTGTCGTTTTCAAAAACATGCAAATGTGAGCAGATCAGTAGGTATTGCTTCGGTGAGAAAATAATAAAGGCACCCAAGCAGCCATGCCAGCAAACATGACCAGGAAGTGTCTACGGACAACAGGCTCGTTGGCTTGGAAATGGAACAAGAGCACCTCCCCATGGCCAGAGTTGAGTGCCACCTCCAGAAGCTGGAGATGAAAGGGGAAGCCTTTACCTTTGTTCTCTGTATTTGTGTGTCATTGTTACTTCACTGTATTAAAAGGCATTGAATGTTTGCCTATCTGTGTATGTTGTAATCCGCATTGAGTCCCTTCAGGGAGATAGAGCGGAATATAAATAAAGTGTTGTTGTTGTTGTTGTTGTTCTTTGTAGGTGGATCTCTTTGGAAGTAGCTTGAGACTTGTGCTGTAAAAGGTATATGCTGCTGTCAAAAAAGAGGGGGGAAAGCTCTGATTTTTTTTCTGTGTGTGCCTTCTAGTTGTCTGTTGACATCTGGTGACCCCCAAAATCCAGTGTTTTCTTTTACAAGTAAATAAAGAGGAATACTAAAAAACCAAGGGAATTTGTGACATGAAACAATCAGGGCCAGCTAACACCTCCCAACAAAGGATTCCCCCAGACAGGAAGCAGCCAGGGTCTGAAGCAGCAGGGCCATTCAGTGCTTATCAAGATGGCCATTTGCAACTTTCTCACTTGCCTCAAACAGACAAGAGTTCTTTCTCTCACCTTGGATATTCCACAGACATTTAAACCTATAGATGCCTGCCATAGATGCGGATGAAATGTCAGGAGAGAATGCTTCTAGAACATGGTCATACAGCCCGGAAGACTTACAGCAACCCAATGTTAAAACTGTTTCTGTGAAAGTGTATATAACTCTAGCCCAGTCATGGGCAAACTTCAGCCTTCCAAATGTTTTGCACTTCAACTCCCACAATTCCTTACAGTCGGTACGTTGGCTGGGATTTCTGAGAGCTGAAGTTCGAAACTCCTGGAAAGCCAAAGTTTGCTCATGCCTGCTCTAGCCTGAGGAAATCGGGGGTATTCTTCCCTTAAAGATGCCTAGCAGAGCCTTACAATATATAATAGCATCATGTCTCATATTAGCAAGTTGTTTAATCAAGTCCATTCTCAATGTTTTCCCTAGAATTCTTGAGTAAATAACAGATGAAGGCTCTGACGACAAGGCTGGTAGATTTATGCATCTGTAATCCATTAGGACCACATTCTATGAAACATACATTTTAGAAAATTCAAACACTTAGTGTTTTGCCAATTGGTGCTGAAAAGCAACATGCTGGCCCCGCAAACTTGAGGTTGCAGCCATATGTTTGTGCACCACTTTAACTGGAAGCATTTCTTCTGCCTGGGAGAGTTGCAGCCACGGCTGAATCAAGCATTCACAGAGCTCTGCTTTGCAATGTGTGCCACTGTGCCATGGCTGCTGCTAGTGAAATCCTGAAGAAGCAAAGCAAATTGCCGTAACAACTGATAAGGCTTTAAGCCTGATTGCCAAATTAAAAATTAATAAATCACCAGGGTGGGATGATATCCACCTGACAGCTCTTAAAGAACTCAAATATCAAACTGCTCATCTTCTAACAAAATAATTTGTGCTTGGGATTGGCCTCTGTATCAAGACAGGCCTGGAAAGCAATCAATGTAGCTCCAATTTGTAAATTGCTGGAAAACATGATTGAAGATAGCATTATTAATCATGTAGAAGAACAAGTTTTTTGCTCAAGAATTAATGTGGCCTTTAAGAAGGGAAGAGTTGCAAGTATGTTGTGAGATGGTTGAGTTTGTAGACATCAAGTGATGCAGAATAGTGAAAACCAAAAACAATTGTGAGAGTTTAAAGCAGTGTTTCCCAACCTTTCCAGTGCCACGACCCCTTAACACAGTGGTTCTCAACCTGGGGTCCCCAGATGTTTTTGGCCTTCAACTCCCAGAAATCCTAACAGCTGGTAAACTGGCTGGGATTTCTGGGAGTTGTAGGCCAAAAACATCTGGGATCCCAGGTTGAGAACCACTGTTTCCCCTCTTGTTCTGGTGACCCCAACCATAACATTATTTTCATTGTTACTTCATAACTGTAATTTTGCTACTGTTATGAATCGTAATGTAAATATCTGATATGCAGGATGTATTTTCATTCACTGGAGCAAATTTGGCACAAATACCTGATATGCCCAAATTTGAATACTGGTGGGGTCAGGAGGGGGATTGATTTTGTCATTTGGGAGTTGTAGTTGCTGGGATTTATAGTTCGCCTACAATCAAAGAGCATTCTGAACTCCACCAATGACGGAACTGTAGCAAACTTGGCACACAAACTCCCATGACCAACAGAAAATATTGGGTTTGGTGGGAATTGACCTTGAGTTTTGGAGTTGTAGTTCACCTACATCCAGAGAGCACTGTGGACTCAAACAGTGAAGAATCTGGACCAAACTTGGAACAAATACTCAATGTGCCCAAATGTGAACACTGGTGGAGTTTGGGGAAAATACACCCTTACATTTGGGAGTTGTAGTTGCTTGGATTTATAGTTCACCTACAATCAAAGAGCATTCTGCCCCCCCCCCAATGATACAATTGGGCCAAACTGTGCACACAGAACCCCCATGGCTTGTAGGGACTCGCTGGTGCGGGACTCCCTCCACCCTCGCACACTCTCCCTTGCCTGCACACTCTCCCTTGCCCTTGCCTGCACATGCGCATCATGCTGCCATGTGCCAAGCACACCTGCTCTCCCCTCCCCAGCAGAGGTGGGCTTTTGGTGGGAGCATTCACAGTCTGTTTCCAAAAAGGAAGAGAAGGACAGGTGAAATATTTTCAGCCTTCTCTGCCAAAGGGGTTCCTCAGACCATCAGAAATATGTTTTTGATGGCCTTTGGCAACCCCTCTGAACCCGCCTCACAACCTCCCCCCCCCCCCCCCGGGGGTCCTGACTCCCATGTTGAGAAACACTGATTTAAAGGAGCCCACTAAAATCAATGGAATGAACAATAAAATGGCTAATGCAGTTTGCTACAGGTCAGTGGGCATAAGTATACCGGTGCATCTTGAGGCATTTTTTTCCTGATTTCTACACTGCTGAGGCTGATCATGGATTGACCAGGAAAGAAATCTTGACAATGCTTTAGAGCCAAGTTATATAAAAAAGAAGCAGCTAATTTCATGCTAGGGATCATTGGGAAACTGCCAATGCTGCCATGCAAATCTATGATGCAGAATACTGGATTGGATTCAAATTTAGGCATATTGAAAGAAGAGAAATGGAATTCATTTGGCTTGAGTTATGACTAAATGTGTCTCGTGTCAAAGACTGGATCTAACCTACAGGGTATAGTTCTGATTGGTGTATTTAGGGAAAGATATTGCAGAGGTTGTAAAAAAGGGCAATTTAAACCACAAGGAAGCAGGAACAACTCTCTTGTGAGAAAAGACTAAAATATGCTGTTTTTTATTGTAGAGTTTTTATAAAACCCACTCGAAGGGGACATGACGGAGGTGTATAAAATTATGTAACTTGAGGAGAAAGTTGCAATAGAGTACATCTAAATCAGTGGTTCTCAACCTGTGGGTCCCCAGATGTTTTGGCCTTAAAACTCCCAGAAATCCTAACAGCTGGTAAACCGGCTGGGATTTTTGGGAGTTGTAGGCCAAAACATCTGGGGACCCACAGGTTGGGAACCACTGCTCTAAATGATGGGAGAGTTAGGACAAACAAAACAGAAGTTGTGTTGTCAAAGACTTTTATGACCAGAATCACTGGGTTGGTGTGTTTTCCAGATTGTATGGCCATGTTCCAGAAGCATTCTCTCCTGACGTTTCACCCCCATCTATGGCAGGCATCCTTAGAAATTGTGAGGTTTGTTGGAAACTAGGCATGTAGGGTTTATAGAGGAAGAACTCTTGTCTGTTTGAGGCAAGTGTGAATGTGGCAATTGGCCACCTTGATTAGCACTGAATGGCTTGCAGCTGAAAAGCCCGATTGTTCCTACCTGGGGGAATCCTTTGTTGGGAGGTGTTTGCTGGCCCTGATTGTTTCCAGTCTAGAATTCCCATTTTTGAGTGTTGCTCTTTATTTACAGAAATCCATTACAAAGTATATAGTTAAAATATGGAGTTTTAGTAAATAGTCCAATAGGTGGCAGTAGTTTTAAAAGAAAATTAGTCAAATTAGTGGGGGGAAAGCTATCAATGGCTAACAGATATGGTGGCTTCTTGGTAGGATGGCTATAGGCTAACTATAAGATAAAATTAGTGTGTTTCTCAAGTGAAGGTGCTGTGGTAACACACTTTCCTAGTCTAATCTATTTCACAAAAGATTTTGTGGAGATAAAAAAGGATGAATCTTCTGTATTACCTTATGCCTTCGATGGGATACATGTGAGGTTTAATCAAGCAGTTGAAATCAAAGTGTGAGCCTCAGAATATATATGCTCCCATGATTCCCCAAATGTGGAAGGATTTGTGTATTCAAAAATGCCCTTTATAGTTTAGAACAGGGGTCCTCAAACATTTTAAACAGAGGGCCAGGTCACAGTCCCTCAAACTCTTGGAGGGCCGGATTACAATTTGAAAAAATCATGAATGAATTTCTATGCACACTGCACATATTGTATTTGTAGTGCAAAAAACACTTTAAAACAATACAATTAAAATGAAGAACAGTTTTAAGAAATATAAACTTATTAGTATTTCAATGGGAAGTTTGGGCCTGCTTTTGGCTGATTAGATAGGATTGTTGTTGTTGTTGTTATTGTTGTTGTTGTTGTGTGCTTTCAAGTCCTTTAAGACTTAAATTGACCCTGAGTGAGGGCCGGGTAAATGACCTTGGAGGGCTGTATCCTGCCCTCGGGCCTTAGTTTGAGGACCCCTGGTTTACAGCATTTTGAGCCCACAAGGTTTTTTTCCCAACTGGAAGTGACCCAGAAGTTTGCCATATTTTTAGTGTGGCCTTCCAAGATCTTGAGGATATAAGCAATCTGGCTCCTTTACCCCAAACCTTTGCCCAACTCAACTCACTAGCAAAGGTATCAGTAGATGGAAGGAGCAAGGGGTAGTCATGAGGGATGCAAGGACCATCAGTGTCATTCAAGCTGTTCCCTCCCTCCCCAATATATTTCATGCCTTGTAGCCTTTCATATTGAGACAATGGATGAGATGCAATGTCTCCGCCTTGGTGAAGCACATTTGCTCAGCTTTATCTAGGAAAAGAGATTTAAAGATGGGTTTAAAGTGAACCTTCAAAACTTTGGCAGAGACACAGAGAACTGGGAAGCCCTGGCACTTGAGTGCTCCAACTGGAGGTCAGCTGTGACTAGTAGTGCTGTGGAATTTGAAGAGGCATGAATGGAGGGTGAAAAGGAGAAACATACCAAGAAGAAGGCATGTCAAGCCAACCCTGACCGGGACCACCTTCCACCTGTAAACCGATGTCCTTACTGTGGAAGAACATGCAGAACAAGAATAGGGCTCCACAGCCACCTATGCATCCACCGCCAAGACATTATACTTGGAAGGCCATCATACTCCAACAAGGGATCACCAAAGAAAGTAAGTACAGTGGTCACTTTAATGCTTCCCTATGGTAGGATATGAAACCTGACAGGTATGCGAAACTGCTGATCTCTTTGAGCTTTCTACTATACTTGTACCCTTCCATCCTCCCCCCTCACCCTCCTTTTGGCTAGATGTTTGATTCTCTTGTAGAGACACAGGTGTAATGGTATTGTTTGCAGTGTTTCTGTGAGTGATTTGCTTTTCCAGCAAAAACATGAGGGCTTAGGGCACAAGGAGGTTTTCATGCATGGCTTTCTCCTGACAGAGTTATAGTGATGTGTGATAGGAATAATGGAAGAGTTGATGCGATGGGTATCTTCAAATATTTATGTGGCTCTGAAGTGTACAGTTGAACCAGCTGAAAAAAAGGTGGAGGTGGGGGGGAGTGCAACTAAACATTAGGAAGACTTTACTAGGTGTTTGACAATGGAGCAAAAAGCACTCCTTCAGAAAAAGCTTTTTAAACAGGAGCTGGATTGGATTGGAGAAGCTGAAGTAATTGATTCCCTGCATCATCACAATCTTAGAGAGCCACGGTTGTGCAATGGGTTATAAACCCTTGTGTCGGCTGAACTTCTGACCTGAAGACTTAAAGGTTAGAATCATAGAATCATAGAGCTGGAAGAGACCTCATGGGTCAGCCAGTCCAACCCCCTGCCAAGAAGCAGGAATATTGCATTCAAAGCATCCTGACAGATGGCCATTCAGCCTCTGTTTAAAAGCTTCCAAAGAAGGAGCCTCCACCACACTCCAGGGCAGAGAGTTCCACTGCTGAATGGCTCTCACAGTCAGGAAGTTCTTCCTAATGTTCAGATGGAATCTCCTCTCTTGTAGTTTGAAGCCATTGTTCCGTGTCCTAGTCTCCAGAGAAGCAGAAAACAAGCTTGCTCCCTCCTCCCTGTGGCTTCCTCTCACATATTTATAAATGGCTATCATATCGCCTCTCAGCCTTCTCTTCTTCAGGCTAAACATGCCCAGCTCTTTAAGCCATTCCTCATAGGGATTGTTCTCCAGACCCTTGATCATTTTAGTCGCTCTCCTCTTGACACATTCCAGTTTGTCAATATCTCTCTTCAATGTGGTGCCCAGAATTGGACACAATATTCCAGGTGTGGTCTAACCAAAGCGGAATAGAGGGGTAGCATTGCTTCCCTATATCTAGACACTATGCTCCTATTGATGCAGGCCAAAATCCCATTGGCTTTTTTTGGGTCAGTTTCTGTATTTTGGGTTATGTAGATTTCCAAAATGTGATTTAATGCTTCTAAGCATGCATATGAAATAATGTTCAGCAGACATAGTGTTAAGTGTGTTAGTTCTTGCTTCCTGTGTGTGACGTATAATGCCTTGTATGGAATGTGAAGGAGGCGCGTTCTACTGAGTATGAAGAAGTAGGCTAGAAGCCATTACTGAGGTTGTCGTTTGCCGTGAGCAGACTGCCATGCAACTCTGCTATGTATATAGATTGTAAATAAAAATTAATTGGTTTATTGTTTTACGACTGTGTGTCGGAGCAGTTTTATCGCCTTGTCAACCATAAAACCAATGGTTTTTTGCCGCTACATGACATTGTTGGCTCATGTTTAACTTGTTGTCCACGAGGACTCCAAGATCTTTATCACATGTACTGCTCTCAAGCCAGACTTCCCCCATCCTGTATCTTTGCGTTTCGTTTTTTCTGCCTAAGTGGAGTATCTTGCATTTGTCACTGTTGAACTTCATTTTGTTAGTTTTGGCCCATCTCTCTAATCTGTCAAGATCGTTTTGAATTCTGCTCCTGTCCTCTGGAGTATTGACTATCCCTCCCAATTTGGTGTCATCTGCAAACTTGATGATCATGTTGGTGGTTTGAATCTGGGAGACAGGGTGAGCTACTGTCTGTCAGCCTCAGCTTCCCATGCGGGGACATGAGAGAAACCTCCCACAGGATTGTAACTCACCCAGACGTCCCCTGGGCAATATCCTTGCGGACGGCCAATTCTCACACACCAGAAGCGACTTGCAGTATTCTCAATTTGCCTTTGACATGATAATAAAAAAATCAGCATCTTAGACTAGATAAGCTTCAAATTATCTTCTAGCTCTGTGATTCTGTGTTAACTATTTATGATTGAAAACTTTTTTTTTTTTTGCAGAAGCTTCTTTGCTTTGTTTCTTTGGTGTTGATGATGGAACTGATTGCAAATGGTTTCCCAGACCTTTCTATCTATAAGCATGATTGGAGACCTGTAAATAGAAAGGGCTCATTATGTACACATATTTTCTCCACATGCTGTGTATGTAATTAACACACATGGAAAACAAACAACACCCATCAATAAACAATCTGTGAGTTTCCAAAGAAAAAGCCAAATATTTCAAACGAGAGAAACCCATTACACTGTCAAATAAAAAGATATTATAAACAAACAAATCATAATGCACCTATATAGATTGATAATTTTATAGATAAATCAGAAACCCATACTTGATATTTTGAATATTGTGTGTATAGTATACAATACCACATAAAGTTACTTTGCACTCTGAGTACATCTTATGATTTGCAAATAGATATTACAAAAGTTACTCCACACATTGGAGAGCAGGCAATTAATTTTTTTGCTATAAATTCTGTGCCAAATTAGTAATATAAACAATTGGAACAAATGGTTACAAAATACAAACAAGTCCAATAAGTGTGTAATAATGAAGGGTACTTGAAAACAAACAGTTGGTTCAGAATATTTGTGATTAAATGTATAGCTGTGTGATCTCTGATGTCTAGGTGTCAAACGGGACAATTTTTAGAGCCCTCATTTACTTGTATTGTGAATAATAAAAGCTGAAGTCTTGCTCAAAGAGGTTAATCAATTTTCTTACTCATATGGGTAATAATATACAAATAATCTAAACGGAGGAGATCCATGGGAAATAATATTCTCCAAACTCATTTAAGCTGGATATACTTCACAATTTTCATTTCACAAAAAGATTTAAAAATAATAGAGCCAGTTTAACTCCCCATTTTCAATAATAATAATAATAATAATAATAATAATAATAATAATAATAATAATAATTTCTAGAAATCAATCTCACTGTCATGGAATTGGAGAGAAAAATAAAAGCAGCCAACAAACCCATATATTAGAATTATACCATTTCAGTTTCACATTTTTTTTTTAAAAAACCCATCAGTTAAGGAATGGTTATTTGTGAGATTCCATTTGCTCATAAATTTGAATAAAAAGAGACAAATGAGTTAGTTCGGCTATACACGTGTAACTTTGAAATAACTCCATTGAAGTCAGTGGCCTTGGACTGGTGCAATCAAGTTCATTACTATAGTTACAAGCCAATATGAATCCCGCAGATTAAAAGCGTGCCTGCCATTTAACATAATCGACTCCTAGTGCTACAACCCAGGGAAGCAAACGCTGGTCTTCACATCAAGGCAAATGCAACCCAAAGTTTATAAGGAAGTGCTTTCAAATAAATTACGGCAGGACTATATATATAAATCTTTGTCTTCAACCCAAAAGTAACTAATGCCAGTCAAAAGAATGTTTAATCATTCTGTAAAATTTTGCATTGTGCTCTCTGAAGTAAGAGTACAGTTGCTCTAAAACAGTACTGTTGACAATAGGATGTGGGCGCCCTTTTGATTCGTGTAAACACCTCTCTCTTCCATCGCTCCTAATGCAATAGAACCCCTTGGTCTGGTTAAAATAAAAATTTGAAGACATGATTTTGGAAGGCAGGTTAAGAAATCTTTCCACTTTTTGCAGTTCAGGAAGCGGGTCCTTGATCAAAGTATTCCCATCTACTATGTGAATTTGATCCAAATGGAAATGTTTCAGCCACCTCTCCATATGGATGTCATACAGGCTCCTCTGGATAGCCTTGTATTTGGTATTAAGTACTCCATTTTTAATAACAATGTCTTCAAAGAGCTGAACCGGCTTGTGGCTTTCCAGTCTATTGTAGTAGACTTGGGTATAATCAGAGATAACTCTCTCCGTGGGGTCTCTGAGAATAAGCAGCAGTTTAATAGAGCTATTCATATCATGAATCCTTTCGGGAGCCTGTGGCGAGGTAAAATAGCCTGGTGTTTTCTCAATAGTTATTTGATTTTCATATGAAAACGGCATCAGGCTCCTATACCATTCTATTCCCTTCACATAGTTTTCATCCCAGTCAAAAAAGTGAACTTCAGTAGCTGCCACCACAATGTTCGGGTGCACGTCCAACATTTCAAGTAAAGCCCTCGTCCCACCTTTACGAACTCCGATAATGATTGTTTGAGGTATTCGCCTGCTTGTCCCAGGAGGTCTCACTTGTGCTGAGTAGTGTTCACTCTTATTGCTGAGCAAGAGGACTTGCGACTTCAGGGTCTCCATGAGGGCCCCATTCTCAACTGGAGTACCGTGGGCACGGGTCAGCAAAAGGTATGCTGACACAAGTAGAAAGGCCATGTGGAGACGGAGAAGCAATCAGTGCAAAGTGCAGTTGTGCTTGGCTGATGAAACAGGGAGTGTGTTTCCTCTTGAGCAGCGAGTCGGTGGAACTGGGACCAATGTAGCAATGGGTTTCTTAAGCATCTGAAAGTTGGAAGACAGGAGAAAAAAAGCAGTAATTAGCATTTTCTTGCCTGTACATTTGCATTCCACATGAAACTTGTCATCTCTTTAGGCCATGCAATAACAGGAAAACCAATACAATCAAGGAAAGGGTTTTTTTTGAGGCAAGGGAGACTTTTCATGAGTGTCTAAATCAGGGGTCCTCAAACTAAGGCCCAGGGGCCCTCCAAGATTATTTACCTGGTCCTCGCTCAGGTTCAACCTATGTTTGAAACTACTTGAAAACACACAACAACAACAATACTATCTCATCAGCTAAAAGCAGGCCCACACTACCCATTGAAATACTAATAAGGTTATATTTGTTAAAATTGTTCTTCATTTAATTATTGTATAGTTTTAAATGTTTTTTTGCACTACAAATATATGTGCAGTGTGCACAGGAATTCATTCATGCTTTTTTCAAACTATAATCTGGCCCTCCAACAGTTTGAGGGACTGTGACCTGGCCCTCTGTTTAAAAAGTTTGAGGACCCCTGGTCTAAATGGTATCACCCTAAGGAAAATCTTCCTTTTTCTCAAACACAGCAACAACTTGATGTATGTGCATGCACAAATACTCATATATAGATGCAAGAAGAATCCCCAAAAGAAAGAGTCACAGGTACAATCTATTTTGTTTTGGGCTGTCAAGGACACCAAATGTATCGAGCTGTTTTGACAAGGACTCAGAACACATCTACACTGATCATTTACTGCAGTTTGGAGCTAGCTTAAAATAGCAGCAACCAGACAACAAACTCCCACAAATCCATGTGAAAGTAACCCCATAATGCACGTCAGTTTGTGGAATCACCATCTGGTCTCAAAACAGGCTCCAGGATTTCTTGTGTAATTATCAGCATAGAGTAACCACTTTTTTCAATACCAGCTTGAGACTGCATTAAATGGTCACTGCAGATAGGGCTCTAGTTTCCTTGAGTGAAATTATCATATACTAGCCATCCCCTGCCACACATTGATGTGGCCCAGTCTGTGTATACGTGTTTTGTGTTTGCATATATGTGTATAATATGTGTATGTATATATTTGTGTATATGTGTATTTGTGTGGTTATGCACATGCATTGTATTGTATTTTTGTTTTTTGGCTTTTTAAGTCCCTTACACTATGTTTTTCAATATTTTTGTGAGAGATGGTCACTCGTTGGCCTGATAGGTGTCGTGTGTCCAAATTTGGTATCAATTTGGTGGTTTTTGAGTTATGTTAATCCCACAAACGAACCTTACATTTTATTTATATAGATTGGTTCCATCTCTGATTCAAAATGTGATTTCTCAAAAAGTTATATTGCTTTAAATATTGTTACACATCTCATCTCCCATTTCTAAATAATTTTAGCATTCCATACCCCTATGAAAACAAGATTTTTGTTTTGCCCATCTGAACATTACTTTTTAATTTTTATATATTTATATTGTATTTTAATATTTTAATACTCATGTTTATATATTCTGTTTTTATATTCAAATTATTGCAGGGCCTCAAAGCTGTTGCAAGATCTATGGCATGCTGCACAAGTAGTTCCCATTAGAACAAAGTACAAAGCAATAAAGGAACAATTACTTTAAAATTAAACATTTAAATATTAAAAACATTTAACATTGAAAACAATAGAGCAAAGAAAGCAATAACTAAGAAAATAAATGCCTACATAAATATATAGAATCATAGAGATGTTGTGGGCCATCCAATCCAACCCCCTGCCAAGAAGAAGGCAAAGTGCATTCAATGCACCCTGACAGATGGCCATCCAGCCTCTGTTTAAAAGCCCCCAAAGAAAGAAGCCTCCACCACACTCCGGTGCAGAGAGTTCCACTGCTGAACAGCTCTCGCAGTCAGGAAGTTCTTTCTAATGTTCAGACAGAATCTCCTTTCTTGTAGGTTGAAGCCATTGTTCCTCATCCTAGTTTCCAGGGCAGCAGAGAAAAAACTTTCTCCCTCCTCCCTATGACTTCCGCTCACATATTTATATATGGATATCATGTCTCCTCTCAGCCTTCTCTTCTTCAGGCTAAACATCCCCAGAAAATTATGAGAAGAGGAAAATAGAAAGATGAAAGCAGGTGTGCAATGGCCCCTCTGATACCCAGGCAATACCAGGTAAATATGCTAGTAAAACAAAATATGAAAAAGATGGCATTAGACAAGCATTAAAATAATAATAATAATAATAATAATAATAATAATAATAATAATAATAGCAGTTAAAAAGGAAAGCAAAAGGAATAAAATATTTCACAGGGAAATGTAATACTGTTATAGTGAGATTCTGATACATGTCTCCTATACTACAAAGTTATGTGCTTTCCTTGGCCATATGGGTGAAAAAGTGGGGTATGGCAGCTCAGCTCTGTTAGCAATTAAATTTATTATTTCAGGCAAATTGTGGTTAGAAAAAGCTACAAAAGATTTTACAAGGAATTATCATTTCTGAGCACTTCAGATCACTTGGGATTTCCTTTCTCGGATGACAGTTACAATTTGAGACACTGGGAAAACATTTTCCGAGTTCAAGTCAATCATGTTTCCAACATTTTGCAAAAACTGAAAATGTAGTGAGTGTTCACATATCATACATAGGTCACTTTCCAAAGATATTTTTAGGGCTTTTTATCTCGTAACAGCAAACCCTCATGCTATATCACACAAACTGTTTTTGACAGTCCCCTTGATTTGAAAACACATTAGCTGTATGGCAAGAGAAGGCGGCTGCCATTCAAACTCAAATCTCTGTTGGAAGAATCTTCTTATGGTGTTCTCTGGATCCCTCCCAGAGTTTGCAATCACAATAAATATAGTATTTTAATCATCTGTGCTGATCTTGAATGCCTGAGCCCCTGTACATGTTCATCTGCTCTCTCCTAAATGCACCAAATAATTTACTGAAAACATAATGGGTTTCATATCTTGTTGGTTTTGTACAGTTGCATTGTGCACAATTTTTCATTATCTCCAGTGCTTAAATCACAGGAGAATATATTTGGTCTTGTGATTTTAGATGTAAGAATGAAGTCACAAGCACCGTGAACTGCCAAGACAACACTCTTTAGCAGAGTGAGCTGTTCGTTTTCCCCATTATTTTCAACCTCTGTGATCATTAGAGTTAACACTGCAAGAGTAGTTCAATGGATCTAGACCCCTCCAGGCGCTTGTAACTGTCTCTGGTATTGCAAGTCGGTAGTTTTTAGAAGTTTCTCCATGTGGTAGGTCACAGACTCAGAGAATAAGATCCACACAAAATGTCAACACAAAGAATCCCTCATCTGTTATTTTGGGAAGGTTACATTTTCAATTTCAGTAGGTCAGGTTGAGACTGTAGCTTTGCTGAAGGTGTGAAGCAGATGATAAAATAGCAATAGGTAAAAGATAACTTGGTTTAAACCACCTGGACAATAGATAATGCCAGCTTGTTACACTGCGAAACTTTTGTCTGTGTATCCTGAAAAAATTATATATTTAAGATACAACTTTGAAATAGAAATACATGCTCGTTCTGTATATGTTTAAAACAACGGTTTTCGAAAAGAAGATGGAAACCCATGAAAACCATATTAAGCACTGACTTCAAATGTAAACAAGATCTGACCTCAGAATGATTCACGATGTCCTCATTAAGACAATGGAAAGACGAATCATGAACACATGGGAAAACAGTTCCTTTTTCATTATCTGGAGGATTAAAATCATTCTTATTCAGAGTAAGCATCCTCACTGCACGAGCAAACATTTTACTTCCACTCCACAAGCTTTTACATGCATTTTAGAAACCTCCATTTATTATTTACTTAACACCATCATGAATGTTAACACAAAATGTTGACTCATCATGAAGTGAGTGTTAATGCAAAATGTTGACTTGCAAGTATTGTCTGTAACTGGATTGCTTTCTAAAATTGTCTTAAGCCTTACCTGTGGCTCTCTTCATGTGTATTCATAGCACTGAGCATATTCCCTATGGTCCTGCAATGTCAACTAGTTCTGGCATTCAGATGACCATCAGAGACAGACAGGTGGGCCAAATAAGAGATTCTCTTCTGCTGATCATCTGCTTCCTAGCATGATTTCAGGGGGGAAGATCCTTGCACTGTCCTTAATTCATGGCCCTAAGACCTATTCCTATGTTACCTGAGATTGAAAACTTTCACTCAAGTAAGTACCCCCTTTCCAGTAGCATTTTGGAGGGAATATTTTGGATTACCTTTCTGTGGATAGTATGCAGCTGAACAGTTTATTTCTTCCTTTCTTTTCTTTCTAAATTCATGTTTCATTATGTCTGTATCCCCATACAGTGAATATGAGAACATCAATATAAATAAAAATGTAGTTCATTTGTGGGATTAACATGACTCAAAAACCACTGGAGGAATTGCCACCAAATTTGGCCACAAGACACTACTAACCCAAGGAGTGACCATCACTCAAAGAAAATTGATTTTATCATTTGGTATTTGTAGTTGCTGGGATTTACAGTTCACCTACAATCAAAGAGGATTCTGAACCCCACCAACGATGGAATTGAAGCAAACTTGGCACATAGGACTCCGACAACCAACAGAAAATTCTGGAAAGGTTTGGTGGGCATAGACCTTGAGTTTGGGAGTTGTAGTTCACCTGCATCCAGAGAGCACCGTGGACTCAAACAATGAAGGATCTAGACCACACTTGGCACGATTACTCCATATGCCCAAATGTGAACACTGGTGGAGTTTGGGGGAAAATAGACCTTGACATTTGGGAGTTGTAGTTGGTGGGATGTATAGTTCACCAACAATCAAAGAGCATTCAGAACCCCACCAACGATAGAATTGGGCCAAACTTCCCACACAGAACCCCCACAACCAACAGAAAATACTGTATTTTCTCGTGGTCTTTGGCAACCCTTCTGACACCCGCTCGTAACCTCCCCCCAGGTTTCCCAACCCCTATGTTGAGAAATACTGCCTAAAGTCCCTCCAGTCCACCTCCCTTCACCAGGGCAAGAAAACATAATCAAAGCTCTCCTGACAAAGAGCCATCTAGACACAGATATAGATATATAGATATGATTCTCACACACACATACATATGTATATGACAGATATAGTATCCTAGATTTGAAAGGGACTCTTAAAGAAGGACAATGATATGTTGCATGTTCCAGAGTAGGCAAACCAGGCAATCTCTACATAAACACTGACAAAGGGACAACAAGAAGCACTGTTTACCCACAAGCATCAAGACATTACATATATTAGAAACCAATGCTTTCTCATTACTTTATTTTCCAGCTCACCAGACTGGGCCACAGCAACACATGGCAGGAGACAGCTAGTAGTGAAATAAAGAGCAACTTTAGGAAAAAGGTATAAACCAGAATTGTGAAATCCACCAGATAGGTGAGAACTGCTCTAAGTCCTGCATATTAATTCTCATCATGATTTACATCTATTTTACCACCATATAGTTGTCTTGATGTAGGTTGCTCCTTCCACTTAATTATAAGGGGGTGTGGGGGACTAAAACTCCATAATTAATGTCTGCATGCATATGCTTTAGCTTTGGAATTCCTAATATGTCCTCTGCTTGTAAAGACGAACAGCAGAAGGCACTGTATATCCAGAATGCTCTAGTAAGTTTGCATTTAGTAATTACTCAATACTTCAGACAATGCTGCCAAATGAAAAAAAAATACTTAGTAATATATTGAGAAAGATAATCAGATCCAGAATGCATTACAGAATTAAATCCTAAATGCATAAAAAATGCTTTTGGAAGTAATTCCATTTGAAGACCATTTCAGACTTGGCCTAAGAGAATTGACTGACTCTGATGAAGCTTGGTAAATATCAGCTCCTGTGGTTATACTATAATTGGTACATGAACCCAAAGTGGGTTTAAATTAGAAGAAGAATAGGTAATTGTGGGATGTTATCTAACGAAAGTCTACATTGTGCCATATTTGTGGAACTAGACATACAGTTTTGTAAAACAATCTGAGTGACTTTGTGTAATAAAAGCAGAGGATCTGAAATGGCAGCATTGCATTTTCCTGTCTCACGGATTACTTAGAATGGTTTCATGGTATATAATTTAAAATTTAGTTCTGTTCCTTTTCCCTCCAGCTCTCCAGTACAGCATCCAAATTGCAACACCTTGTATGTTATGTTTTTCTATTATTTGGTAATGTTGTTGCTTGATAACAAAATGATATGGTATGCATTAGGCAAAAAGGAAAAAAAATACTCAAATTGTTAGAGATACAAGGCCCTGAATAAGGTATTTTGAACAGCAGGAAAATGTTTGAGTCACAGTGTGTGCAAGAATGGGATCTGTGAGGCCATCTTAAGAAAAGTAATATTGGAAGCAAGAAAAGCTTGAGTATTTAATTCTGTCTGGCAAAATGTTGCTTTGGAAGATCTTATAAGTTGTGCTGGCCCAGGTCAAAGTTTATAGGCTTCTGATAAACATGTACAGGCAGGCACATTTTATTGTGCTGAGAGACCGTCTCCTTTTAATGGCCTCAAGAGATGAAAATAATATTCACAAAAAGAGTCAACAACTTGGAAAAGACTGCGGATAACAGGAGGAGGCTGGTGTCATTTTTCCTTGGTTTATTTTCATTTAAAAGAGCGGGGAATTCATTAGAGCATTATCTGCCTTTTATGCAAAAATGGTATGAAGGGCAGCCATTCTCAAACATTGTGGACCTGCTCCTTTTTTCCTAAATGAACTTATCCTGAAATAATAATGCAACAAGAATTTAAATTAAAGAATAAAAGAGACGAGGAAGAGCAAGGAAATAGAAGGCAGTAAGGGGTAAGATGAAGGCTGAATATAAAGGCATAGATCAGTGGTTCTCAACCTTCCTAATGTCACAACCCCTTAATACAGTTCCTCATGTTGTAGTGACCCCCAACCATAACATTATTTTCGTCGCCACTTCGTAACTGTAATTTTGCTATTGTTATGAATCATAATGTAAATATCTGATATGCAGGATATGTTTTCATTCACTGGACTAAATTTGACACAAATACCCTATATGCCCAAATTTGAATACTGGTGGGTTGGAGGGGGATAGAGTTTGTCATTTGGGAGTTGTAGTTGCTGGGATTTATAGTTCGCCCACTATCAAAGAGAATTCTGAACTCCACCAACAATGGAATTGAACCAAACTTGGCACACAGAACTCCCACGGATGAAAATACTGGAAGGGTTTACTGGGCATTGACCTTGGGTTTTGGAATTATAGTTCATCTATATCCAGAGAGCACTGTGGACTCAAACAGTGATGGATCTGGACTAAACTTGGCACAAAAACTCAACACGGCCAAATTTGAATACTGGTTGAGTTTGGGGAAAATAGACCTTGACATTTGGGAGTTGTAGTTGCTGGGATGTATAGTTCACCAACAATCAAAGAGCATTCTGAACCCCACCAATGATAGAATTGGACCAAATTTCCCACACAGGACCCCCATGACCAACAGAAATTATTGGAGGGATTTGGGAGGAAATGACAATGATTTAGGGCAGGGGTCCTCAAACTAAGGCCCGGGGGGCCGGATGCGGCCCTCCAAGGTCATTTACCTGGCCCTTGCTCAGGGTCAATCTAAGTCTAAAATGACTTGAAAGCACACAACAACAACAACAACAACAACAACAACAACAACAATCACAATCCTATCTCATCAGCCAAAAGTAGGCCCACACTTCTCACTGAAATACTACCCAGGACCTATGATGTTAAAATTCTTTTCCATTTTAATTATTGTATTGTTTTTAAGTGTCTTTTGCACTACAAATAAGGTATGTGTAGTGTGCATAGGAATTCATTCATGTTTTTTTCAAATTATAATCTGGCCCTTCAACAGTTTGAGGGATTGTGACCTGGCCCTCTGTTTAAAAAGTTTGAGGACCCCTGATTTAGGGGAAGGCACACCTGCTCTCCCCATCCCACCTGGAATCTCAGAAACAGCCCTCCCCTTGGCTGAGAGGCTGGCCAATCACAGCAGGATTTATGTTGGGAGGATTCACCATCTGCTTTGAAAAAGGAAGAGTAGGACACGTGGAGAGATCTACAGCCTTCTCCGCCAAAGGAGTTCCTAAGACCATCAGCAATATGTGTTTTGCAATGGTGTTTGGTGACCCCTCTGAAACCCCCCTCATGACCCTCCCAGGGGTCTCAACCCCCAGGTTGAGGAATGTTGATATAGGTTCAACTGATGCCCAAATTATGGCTGAGGAAAATCACAGCAGACCTGACCCATAATTAATCATATTAATCAGCTACACACAAAAGATGAACAGTCATCACCAATCACATTCCCATTTTGACCAGTATATTTCTATCCCTGCCTATCAGTGATATAAAAATACCCTTCCTACTACATACTTTATCTCTGTGTTGAGTTATAGTATTCCATTCATTATCTCCTGCCTGCTCCTGCTCTATCTCTTACCTTGACCGAGAGGGCAAAAAGACTTTGATTCAGTTAGTGCCCTCAAAAAGATTGCTATACTTATATATGAAGCTACTTTTTACTGAATCAGAATTTCGGTCCATCCAGCTTAATGTTCTTTGTACCAACTGGAAATAATATTTCACAGTTTTAGATAACATTCTTTTCTGATTTGACATGAAGATTCCAGAGACTGAATCTTTCTATGTGCAAAACCATGTGATCCATCACTAAGATAGGGCATCCCCCCCCCTCTATGACAACTCTCAGCATCTTTATGTGCCTCACTAGACTGCTATATGTATATAGCTATAATGGTGGTTCATTGTTGTGTAAAAAATATGTATCCCCAAACATATCTCTGTATAAGACCACGTTAGCTGGCAGGTTTCCTCCTCTTGCATAAATGTTTTTGCTAAGTTAGGGGGAGAGCTTGGCCTACTATTCAAGGGCTAGTGACGGTGAATCCATTTGTGGGATGAAGAAGGGCCTTCTCCATCGAATTCAATTAGTGCCCATCGAATTCAATTAATTGCCCATTGAAATTAGGTAGGCTCCTAATGTTAGCTGCTTCCACTAGGAGTCTACCTAATTTCAATGGGGAAATAATTGTACTTATTGGGCACTAGGGTTGTGGGGTAAGTCTTGACCCATTTCGTGTTTTGTTTTTTGGGAGCCTCCCAAAATTAAGAGGGCAGATATCTGTTTTTGCTCTGGGGTGTGAAAGATGTGTTTTCTATCGTCCCATTATGGGGGGGGGGCTTCCCAGGCTCCCCTTCCCATCATTTTAGGCATTGAAGCTGTTTTACTCTAGAGGAGAGGTGCTCAGCTGCAGGGAGGTGCACACTTTAAGGAGGCTTCTTACATGTTTCTACTCTAGAAGTGAGGTACTTGGCTGCAGGCAGGCGTACAAGCTTTCTGGACCTGCATGTCACACACAAACACACTTTCCAAGGCAAGGAGGCAAGTTCTCATTCTTACTCTACAGGAGGCACTCGGCTGCAGGCAGGCACATGCACTTTCTGGGCCTGCACACCACACACACATGCACTCTCTTTCCAAGACAAAGAGCCAAAGGCAAGTTCTAATTCTTTCTCTAGAGGAGGTGCTTAGCTGCAGACAGGCGCGCACACTTTTTGAGCCTACACACCACACACACACACTTTCCAAGGCAAGGAGGCATTGAGCACCACATACTCATGAAAAGCTGGCAAGGAGCTGGGATTGGCTCCCGCTTGCTTTTGTGTCGAGCTGATTTTCGTACCGGAAGGGGCCTTCCCATTTTGTGCTCCCAAAAGTAACAAAAGTAACAAATGACAAAGGAAAATGCTTCTGCTCACAACTCTATTGGGCTGGTTCTTAATGAGACATGCCGCATTATCACGGGGTGTCTGCGCCCTACACCACTGGAGAAATTACACTGCTTAGCTGGTATTGCACCACCTGACATCCGCCGGGAAGTAGCAGCCAATAGTGAAAGGACCAAGGCAGAGACATCTCCAGCTCATCCCCTGTTTGGGTATCAGCCAGCACGTCAATGACTTAAATCAAGAAATAGTTTTCTTAGATCTACAGAGACACTCGCTGGAACACCTCAGCAAGCGAGAGTTCAAAAGTGGCAGGCTCAAACCCAGCACCTCAATCCGTGGGTGATACCAGATGAGAGACTCCCCCCTGGGCACACAGAAGACTGGGCGACTTGGAAGGCGCTGAATAGACTGCGCTCTGGCACCACGAGATGCAGAGCCAATCTTAAGAAATGGGGCTACAAAGTGGAATCCACGACATGCGAGTGTGGAGAAGAGCAAACCACAGACCACCTGCTGCAATGCAACCTGAGCCCTGCCACATGCACAATGGAGGACCTCCTTGCGGCAACACCAGAGGCACTCCAAGTGGCCAGATACTGGTCAAAGGACATTTAATCATCTACCAAGTTTGCAAAATTTGTGTTGTTGTTGTTGGTGTTGTGTTTTTTAAAAATCTGCTTGCTTGTTTTGTTCTGTTAGAAATGTAATACAATGTTCTGGTTGTGGATGACACAATAAATAAAATTTTTAAAGGAAGTATAAAAATATTCTTAAATATTATTTGCCCCCAAAAGACATGCTTGAGCTATTAATTCAATGTCATTTAATTTGACTTAATTTTATTTTGCAATTTATTGCATACCGTATACTTGCTTATAATGCAGTAGCTATTAATGAAATCAATCCAACAAATTTAAAACAGCAAATACCAATTTAAAAGAAACTCAAAACACATTAAGCAATTTGACCTGTTAAAATAACACAGGTGAAAATGAGCTATAGCAGTCTAAGACAATTTAAAAACTAAAACAATTTTTAAAAAATGTAATATGTGCAGATTTGGATAAAATCAATTAAGTACAAAAGGCTTTCATAAAAAGCTATTTATTTTTTACTTGGCATCACTTCCATTTGTTCTCATATTGATGGCCTCCACTGATGTTAGAAAGAAGGCTGTATTATACTCAGATTCAGAAAGATTACATGAGAATTGTTAATTTGAACTATGATGGGCAATAGTTGAAGGCTAGTGGACTGCATTAGTCCCCAAAAATACTGTGGAGAGCTACATCCTCACCACATTTACTTCCACAAAAAAAGAACAACTCAGGTTTTTAGCCTACAAATGCTCTCTATGTGATATGTGCATTCTCATCATATTTTGAGGCATTCCTTGGCCCTTTGGGTGCATTTTGGATAATTTTGGGGCAACATAGTCGTAATGTATACACTCGAGTATAAGCCTATTTTTTCAGCCCCCTTTTTAGGCTGAAAAAGTTCCCTCCTCAGCTTATAATCAAGTCATGGTTATTTATTATTTTACACTATTATAAAGACATAATAAATATATTATTACATTTATTATTTTACTTTATGATTGCTATTATTATATTATTATTATTTTACTGTTCTATTGTTGTTAGATTTATTATTTTACTCTATTATTAGAGTTATTACATTTCCAATATTTTATTCTATTATTATTATTATTATTAATACATTTATTATTTTACTCTGTATTAGGGTTGGCTTATACTTGAGTATACGAGTATAATCTATCTATACATCTATCTTTCTATACACATAATAAAAGTGAAAATGTGTGTATGTGAAAGGGGTGTCTGCTTACACTGACAAAGTCAAGCCTCCAGAAACAGGCTATAATTCCCACTGAGCTGGAGACACCCATGGCCCTCTCAAAACTGACATTGCAGGTTACCATGAACATGTCCAGGAGCCCTGCCAATGTCACCCACACACAGAGAGCACTGTAAATGCAAACCATGGATCTGGGCCACATTTGGCATGCATACCCAATATGCCTACATTTTAATACAGTGGGATTTAGGGTGGAATTGGTGTTGACATTTCTAAATTGTAGGTACTGAGATTTATAGTTTATCTACAATCAAAGACCACTCCAAACCCCACCGATGATGGACCGGGACCAAACTTGGCACAGGGAATCCCTGTGACCAACTAAACATGCTGCAGGGGTTTGAGAAGAACTGACCTTGATTTGGGAAGTTGTAGTTCACCTGCATCCAGATGAACAGTGACACCCCCCCCCCCCCCCCCCCCCCGACAATGGACTGGGACCAAACTTGGCATAGAGAAGCCCCATGACCAACAGAACATACTGGACAAGTTTGGGGAAAGAGGAGTTATAGTTCACCTACATCCAGACAAATAGTGACCCCCACTGACAAAGGATGTGCACCAAACTTGGCACAGAGATGTCCCATGACCAACCAAACATACTGCAGGGGTTTGTGGGAATTGGCCTTGATTTTGAGAGTTATAGTTCACCTGCATCCAGCAATGCATCTGGACCAAACTTGGCACACAGACTCAACATAGCCAACTGTGGATACTGGCAGGGTTTTGGGGTGACTACACTGGGAATCTGGGAGTTGTAGTTCATCCTTATCCAGAGAGCACCGAACCCAACTAACGATGGATCTGGACCAAACTTGGCACACAGATTCAACACGGCCAACTGTGAATACTGATAGATGTTTTGGAAAGATTGCCCTGTGAATCTGGGAGCTGTAGTTCACTCTCATCCAGAGAGCATGGAACCCAACTGACAATGGATCTTGACCAAACTTGGCACACAGATCCAAAATGGCCAACTTTGAATACTGGCAGGGTTTGGGAAGGCTTGACCCATGATTCTGGGAACTGTTGTTCACCCACACCAAACTGGTAATACCTAACACACAAAAACAAACAATGCCTTTTTCAAATGACTTTGGCATCGTCGGGTCCCCAAACTAATAAAAAATAAATAGATATATGGTTAAAATGTGCAAAACTTTGTTCTGATCCTCATTGGTCCAGGAGGTCTCCAAGCACAGTGAAAATCTGTAGAGGTCATTGTGGAGCAAAATATTGCATTCATTTTCATTTTGTGGGCTCCATGGATCACAAAAATGGCTTTGGAACTGGGCTACACTTAACTGACCCTTGATTTAGAACTTCTCATGGGTTAATCCTATTAATAAGAACAGCAACCCGCCATCTATTTTTGTACAATTCTTCTACATGAGATTTGCCCAGCTTGAGGAAAAATATTTAAATTAAGCTCCCATCAGCTCCAACCTTTATGGTTGATGATCAACCATCCTGATAGGTGTAGATCTGATGGCTTTATTAGGCACCAGATTGGGGAAGGAGTTTCTACATGAATGCATTGTATATAGATATTCAAATGCTTATAAAATGATAAAAGAAAAAGAAGAAACAACACCAGCGTGGAATCCAGGGGTTATTCCGATAGGCCCATTATATATCTCAGGAGTTGGAAAACTGAATGAGCACTTCAAGGAGGCAACAGTAACTAATAAATGCTTAAGGGCTCCTAAAAGGCATCAATATATTTTAACCTTTTTAAAAAGAGGAAGAATGTAAGACATGAATATACACTTAATTAGCCTTTGAGAGAAGCAGGGCATAATCGTCACAATCATAGAGACACTGAAGTGGTACACTCAAGCACCAAAAGTCTGCAGTGAAGTTACTTGGTTGATGCTTGTGTTAATGAGGCAGCATTTCCATTCCATTAAGAGCTGACAGTCATGAACCTTGAGGAACAAAAAGGGGGAAAAACAGCTACTTGGCGGCTACAGATATGAGTTGCAAAGCAATTGCAATTGGCTCCAGGCTTCCTTCTTACTAGGTACACAGACCAGAATAGATTAAAAAGTAATGCTGGAGAAGGTTAGCATAAACTATAAGTACATTAAATGGTTGGCAGGTGATGTTTTTAGATAGGCATTGGATTGGGGGGGGGGTATTTTATTTCCTCAAGGCTAGAATTATTTTTCTCTAATTCCTATTTCTGATAACTTTAGGTAGAACATTTCCTGATGAAAGTATAGCTTTGAGGAATGCGCATTCTCTATGCCACCCCTTTCTAGTATGCATGAATTCATACATCCACAGAGCTGCATACCAAACTCCAAAGAGTTAAGTGAGATGCAATCAACCTTTTCAATCTTCATTTATAGTTTCCAAACAAATTACACATACAAATGAAAACAGAACCTACCATGTCTAGGTCATATTGTAAATAAAGTTAAATTGGCATAATGGCATTCATTATTTGCATTGATGTCAGCTTTGAAACATGTTGTTAATTACAGAAAAACATATCATACTATAGAGTATTCAGTATAGAATCAATTGTAAATGCTGTGCATTTTATGTCATGTAATTTTAGGAGCAATTCCATAACTGAAGGGACTTGAGGAAAGGTTGCAGTAGACTATGTGAAGAGAAGCACCATTTTTGGCCATTTCCAATTTCAGAAAACCTCGCTGAAATTTATGGCATCAATAAATTATACTGACTCTCAAGGGAACAAAGAACAAAAGAATTTGCAAAGCTTCATTGCTTACAGTTACGTTAATCATTTGATTCATATCTTGCTATTTGGCTCAAACAATTATAATGACAGAGTTGATGCTTTTCTCATCTACTCAGTATGCACTAGACTTGTGCATGGATTCATTTTTAGCCGGTCTCTTTGGCCGTTTGGCTTCTCCATTTTGTTCTGGTGCTCAAAACAGCAAGAGCCCAGCCATCATGGATTTCCATCTGAAAAGGGACCATGCGGCAACCGATGATGGCTCGTCCTCCTCTATTCAGAATCACAGTTGATTCTTTCTTAGTTTCCTTTATTTTCCTGATTATTTTTATTTAGTGGGACCAACTGGGAGTTTGGGACCTGTAGGATGATGGGTAGGGTGTGCACACACGTGTTTGTAGGCTTGGGGAGTCATCCTTTTAGTTTCTTTTTCTCCTTCCCTTCCTCTCCTTCAGAAAATACTTCTAAAAGGTAATAGTTTAATAACTATTAGTAATCCCAGCAAGCAAAAAGAGAAGCCGACCTCTCCTTTAGAGTAGAAAGTAGAAACAGCTTTAAGGAAGCAAAACCCCAAGCAGAAAGGAGATGCAGGCAGTAGAGAAAACAGAGGGGATTTTAAATGTAGTCCAGGGAGGATAGCTCCACTGAGCTACAGGTCATCACTCTTCCTTCCTTGTGCCTCCTTAAAATGCCTGAAACGGTGGTGTGCTGCTGGTGCTGGGAGAAAAAGTGTAGTGCCTCTTCCCTAGAGTAGAAACAGCTTTAAAAAGCATTAAACCCAGTCTCCTCTAGAAATAGAAGGTAAAGGATCCAGAAAGAGTGGTATCTTAACTCTGGTGCTTTTAAAAATCCAGGTCTTAATGAAGGATATGAAAGGGGAGTCTGTGGAAGCCCCCCCCCCCCCCTAATGGACTGGATAGGGTGCTTTCGTAACCCCATTGCTGACATCCAGACTTCCTTGAAGGGAAGAAAGGAAAGGTTCCCAGGGGAAAGGGGAGCCTCAAAAGTTCCCAATTGCTGCCAATGGGCCAAAAATATCAATTTCTTCAGATGCAGAATGAAAAAACCGAATTGGCAGCACACCTGTTTTCAGGAGATGTGTGAAAAGCAGAAACAGATAGTGATTCACTTGAAATGCACAAACTTATTATGCACTGCAACTTGAAGTGTTGTAAATGCATATTGCATCATTCTGTTTTCTAGTATTCCTCTGCCACCACAAATTTATTAAATTGGTATAACAGAAGGCTAGCATATATAAGGTATGGCCAGGAAAAGAAATGGTTCTTAAATATCAGAGAAACATAGTTCTAAATCTCTATGTGGCATCCAGATTTTGTCATGTAGACATGATCTAACATGCACACTCTTTATCATTCCCAATCAGTATGGTCAATGATGAGGGATGTAGGCAACAACACATGGACCATCCACACTGATTTAATGCAGTTTCAAACTGGTATGGAAGAAAGTGGTTTCACTGTGCATGTGATTACATAGAAAATCCTGGAACCAGTTTGATGCCCAGATGATGACTACACAAATCATAGAACATGGATGCATATTAAGGACTTGATTTGTGAGTTTTTGTGGACATATCTGTCTGGCCACCACAGTTAAATGATCACTGTAGATGGGGATGAAAGAGTCCAAAGTAAGCAAAATCAGATGAGCACTGACTCTTTGTAAATAGTGTCTTGATATGAATTTCCCCAATGTGAAATGGTGGCTACTGCACTATAATGTTATGGCAGTCCCTAGGTCAGTGGTTCTCAACCTGGGGATGCCCAGATGTTTTGGCCTTCAACTCCCAGAAATCCTAACAGCTGGTAAACTGGCTGGGATTTCTAAGAGTTGTAGGTCAAAACACCTGGGGATGCTGTGAAACTGCCCAGTTCTATTTCCTGTACACCTGTCCACTTATGGAAAACGTAAGGCCTGATGCTGAATTCCAGCCCTGAACTTTTGCCTATGCATGCTATATATTTTCAGGATGTGAAGCAGAACTGGACATCATTAAGTGAGATCCTGGGACACGAACTTTGGCAGGCCCCTACGTGCTGCTAAAGTTAAGGGCAAGATGCTCTCTAGGATTTAGAATAAAATAAATGATGGCATAAAAGTAATATTTATATTTTTTTTTAAACTATGTGGATTTACATAATAAAAACTGTATCAAAATTTGTCTCAAAGTATATTTTCTATGGTCAGTGCAATAGCTTCAGTAATTTGCTTAGCTAAATCATTTTTATGCCCAAAATTGCTAGGTGATTAAGTTGCTCTTGAGTAGTTGTGCTTCTTGGCCAAATTTCAGTGATTTTGGCAGTCTACTGATTGATCCTTCACTGAAGAAATAGTAACTGGTACTATACAAAACATTCAAATCCTACGGCAGATATTGGCAAATATATCATGTGGTTTTTTAAATTGTAGATCGCATTCAGAAGTCAAATCAGGTATTTTTCTGTCCTGAAAGCTGTTTTGTGAAAACTTTGAAGGTGAAAGATCTTGTACAGTAAGTCTTCTGACATAACTTTTTCATATGTATTTACAGATTTTGCTGCCTTTGCAGTAAGTTGACCATCTAAATTCTGAAGTTCAAAGTGGCTGAAAATAATTCACATATGATATTTGCTGTTTCAAATCTTGACTTTAAATAATTGATAAACCGACCCAAATCTTGTGGAATAAGGCTCTTCCATATATTCGAGCATGGCAGTGAAATGTTTGCAAAAGAAGCTGCTAGACACCTGCGTCACAGTCAAAATAAAATGTGTGCTCTGTGTAAAGAGTTCATTTTGCCTTGTCCACCTTTGCAAGTTGATGCTGACAAAGCTCACAGATACTGTCTGACTGGTAATTGCTTTCTGTTGGGTGCCACATTTTAACTGTTTGCAAATTTGAGCTTTAAATCAAAAGCACATGTTGTCCATCAGCATAAATAAGAATATGAATGGTGATAAATCACAAAGATGAAACAAAATGTTAGTATGATGAAAGGATAATGTAATATGTCTAAGAAAAGTATTTATTTTAGTTGGATGAACAAAAAGCCTATCTATCTATCTATCTATCTATCTATCTATCTATCTATCTATCTTCTATACACACAATAAAAGTGAAAATCTATACATATAATAAAAGTGAATGTTTTTATGTTGGTATGTATGTGGCAGCTTTCTGGTTGGCTGCTATTTTCACAGGCAATTGTGACCTCCATGAGCAACAACCCTGGACCAAACTTGGCACACATAACACCCATGACCCACTTTACATCCTGGTGCAGTTTGGGGGAGGTGGATCACAGATTATGGGATTTGTAGTACTTTAAAACCCTTCTGTTCCCAACAAAGACTGATAAAGACCAAACTTGGCACACAAAGCCCCCATGACCGACTCTACATCCTACTGCAGTTTGGAGGAGGACAGACCATGGATGATGGGACTTGAAATACCTCCACTCACTTCCCAAGACCACTGCGACCCTCATCCAATGACTGATCAAGACCAAACTTGGCACACATAACCCCCATGACCCCCTGTATGGCCTGGTGAGGTTTGGGGGAGGACCGACAATGGATGATGGCATTTGTAGTACTTTCAGACTTTGCACACAGAGCCCCCATGACCCACTCTGCATCCTGGTGCAATTTGCAGGACGATGGACCATGGATGATGGGACTTGCAGTACCTTCATGAACTTCCTGAGACAACTGCGAGCCACATAAATAACTGATAAAGACCAACCTTGGCACACAATACCTTTCTCAAATAACCCGGGTAGCACCGGGTCCCAAGCTAGTATGTAATAAAAGTGAAAATATGTATGTGTGTATATAGTGGGGTGCCCACTTCCACAGACTGACTCCTGCTTCCACAAACATCTTTAACCCACAGTGCTGAGAAGCCACCAAAAGCCCTCCCTCCAATGACATTTCAGGTTATAGTGAATGTCATACCCCTTTCAATGTCCTCCCCAAACACCTTACTGCCCACCACGCAGGGAATGCTTTCATTCAAGGACAATTTCATCCTAGATTTTATGTGTTTCCTCCACTACAGACATCCCAGTTAGGAACACAAGACTAAATCTACATTGGTATGGCATTTGCATGATCCAGCCCACTGCCTCTCCCTAAACCTTTTCCTACTCTTTTCAACTCTGTCTGCATAATGAAGAGAGCAGAACTAATAACCAACTAAACATACTGGAAGTGTTCAGGGGAATTGGCTCCACATGATAGAAGATGTCGTTCACCTTGCGTCAAGTCAGAGCACAGTGACCCCCACTGACAATGGACTTGGACCACATTTGGCACACAGAACCCTCATGAACAAAGAAATATACTGGAGAGGTTTTGGGGAATTCACCTTGATTTATAGCCACTATAGGTAATGGGATTATAGTTCGCCTGCAATCAAAGGGCACCCTGGACCCCACAATGATGGCCCTGGACCAAACTTGGCACACAGAACCTCCATGACCAACTGAACCTATTGGAGGGATTTGGGGGGACTGAACCACCATGGTGGGAGTTTCAGTTTATCCTCCAGCCAGAGACCCCACAGATCCCACTGATGATGCAACTAGAGAGCAAACTTGCCCAACATGACAAACTTTAACTAGTGATGTTTTAGGGGGTTAACCTGGCATGATGTGAGTTGTAGTTCACCCAAACCTTATGCATTTTAAAATAAAAGATTAAGTATTTTAAAATAACTCAGGCAACGCTGGGTACCCAAGTTAATATTTTATACAGCCACTTTTTGTTTCCTGTTTATTTTATTAGCTGGCCAACCTGCCACACTGGAACCCCCATTTGTCGGGGCCTTGCAGAACAAAGGTTGAAGAATACAAGCAAAAACCTATAAAACAAAAGCAGGGAAGTCTGATTTAATGGGATCTCTATATGAGTTTCTCTTACAGCAAGATTTTTGTGAGGGTTTCGTTACTCTATCTCCCAACAGATTTTTACTGACATAAGAAATGTGTAAAGGTATGAAAATACTGAACATTTTACCAGAGTAACTTATACAATACATGGTACAGTAGAGTCTTGCTTATCCAACATAAAAGGGCTGGCAGAACGTTGGATAAGCTGAAATGTTGGATAATAATGAGGGATTAAGGAAAAGTCTATTAAATGTCAAATTATATTATGATTTTAGAAATTAAGCACCAAAACATCATATTTTACAACAAATTGACAGAAAAACCAGTTCAATAAATGGTAACATTATGTAGTAATTACTGTATTTACGAATTTAGCACCAAAACATCACAATGTAATAAAGCAGCTGTGGATCCGGGAGGGAGGCAGACTGCGTTGGATAATAAAAAATGTTGGATGAGCAAAAGTTGGATAAGCGAGACTCTACTGTACTGGTAAAAATGTAGAGACTAAAACAATTTAATATGGATTCCACTAATTTAATGGAGAAAACTATATATCACCACATAAGCAAGTACCTTTCCATCCTTTATGTGTAACAAGTTACCCAAGCTATGTGCAACTTGATAGGGCATTATATTATATCACTACAGCTGGATCTAAACTACCATATAATGCAGTTTCAGAATGCAGATTAACTGCATTGAACTGGATTATATGACAGTGTAATACTCATATAATACGTTCATCTGCATTTTCAAAGTGTGTTTTATGGCAGCCTAAATCCAACCTAAGAAACTTTCTGATTGAAAGGAACTTTATAGAACCTGTGAAACAAATTCAATTCTACTGTGAGACTACTTGTCTAACTTTTCTTGCTCATTAATATTTTGTACATCACATTTACAAGTAATTAAAGATATGTCTGGTATGGAAATTGCTTTGCTTGTAGGCATTACTTCTTCCAATATACAACCCCATTCTGGCAAAATGAGATGTGGCTCAGCAAGATATATCCTCTTCAAAGCATAATTTTATTTCAATGATCTTGGTGCTCCAGCTCGCTCCTTTCTTAACATGTTTTCCAAATTTTGAAATTTCTTTGAGCCCCAAAGCTTGGGATAGTCTAATGATCTTGCTCTGACCCATCTTTAGTACATTGCGATTGATGGATGCCTCACTTCTTCCTTTAATCAGATCCATGGACTATTGGCAACCCTTTACATTTGTGCTCCACGGAATTGCTGTGGAATAACATTTGGCTCCTAAACTAGACTTGATGCTTCCACAGAGGCTTCCCTGATTGGATTTTTCAGTGAACAGAGCTCTTGCCTATCAGTCAAGTGTCTGGCTTAACTGACTAAGATTAAGTAGTTGCTGATACGTACCACGTAGAGTGCAAGTGAATGGACAAGAGAATACACAGGACTTTATTTTTAAAGTCTGAAATCAATGTTTCTGACAGTGTGCTTTATCCTAAAAATCTACTCCATTTCAAAAAAACAAAAACGGGAAGGGTTAATAGAAGAAAAGCATTGAGCCCCCAAATCCTTCTCACATGTCTTGTGTAGAGTTGTTTTAGTATACAACAACAACAACAACAACAACAACCACAGGAAATAAAGCCCAACTGCTCACTGGAGGGAAGGATATTAAAGGCAAAGATGAAATAATTTGGCCACATAATGAGAAGACAGGATAGCTTGGAGAAGACAATTATGCTGGGGAAAATGGAAGGAAAAAGGAAGAGGGCCAACCAAGGGCAAGATAGATGGATGGTATCCTTGAAGTGACTGGATTGACCTTGAAGGAGCTGGGGGTGGTGACCACTGACAGGGAGCTGGTCCATGAGGTCATGAAGAGTCAGAAAAATCTGAACCAATAAACAACAACAACAAAAAATCATTATTTGTATCCCACTTTTCTCCCTAAACAGGACCCAAAGAGGCTCACACCATTTAAAAAATAATACAAACCAGTCATACATGTAACAACAACCTATAAAACCAACTTTACAATAAAACATAAATAAACAACCTCTGAGGATGCCTGCCACAGATGCAGGTGAAACGTCAGGAGAGAATGCTTCTACAACATGGCCATACAGCCCAAATAACCTACAACAACCCATTTTAAAATCATTTAGCAGATACAATTATTGTGGGAACTCATCCATTCAGATGGTGAACTTTGCTCAACTCACTAAAAGTTTGCCTTCCTGTCATTCAAAATTAAATATCTTCATTAAAAGCTTGCATGAATGAGAAAGTCTTTAGCTGTTTTTAAAAAGGTATCATGGAAGGGGCTGTTTTAGCCTCTTTGGGGAGTGAGTTCCAAAGAAGTTGGGGTAGCCACTAAGAAAGCCCTTTCTCTCATCACCACCAACCGCATTTGCAATGGTGGGAGCAATGAGAGAAGGGCCTCTCTAAAGGATTATAATGTTTGGGCAGATTGAGGATATGGGTCAGATAGGTAAGTAGGACCTGGACCATTTAGGGCTTCAAAGGTCAAAACCAGCACCTTGAATCAGGCCCGGAAACATATTGGCAATCAGTGCAGGTGTTTTAGTTAGGGGGGTGGTAGTACACTCATTGAGTCCAACACTTGTCAATAACCTGGCTGCAGATGTCTGAACTAATTGAAGTTTCCAGACACATTTCAGGGGCAGTCCTGAATAGAGCCCATTACAGTAGTCTAAATGGGATGTAAACAAGGCATGTACTACCATGGCCAATTCTGTCTTCTCAAGGTACAATTGCAGCTGGTGCACAAAGGGCGTCCTGGCCATCATTGACACCTGGGCCTCCAGTCTTAGGGATGAGTCCAGGAAGACCCCCAGACTGTGGACCTGTATCTTCAGGTGTGTGTGACCCTGTCCAGCACAGGTTGCCACCCTATACCCTGATCTGCACAAATCTTGGCCTGGCCTTTTAAAATTTTTAAATTGCCTTGAACAGGCAGGATTCTTTTAATATGTGTGTTATGGTGACAATTTTTATGCTTATATTTTGTTTTGTTAATCTTATGGTTATGTTGTTTTTTACTTTTATGTTTTGTGATGTTACCTGGGAACTGCCCTGAGTCCCCTTGGGAAGATGGAGCGGTATATAAATAAAGTTTTACTATTATTATCTGCCTTACGATTGACCAGAAAGGTCTCCATATGCTAAAATGTACCATTAATTCCATATTTCATTTTTAAAACAAAAATACAGAATGTAACAACACTGAATCAAACCATAATGTGTTAACATAAATAAATTATCAGACCGATCAAACAGTTTTAATATATCTTCAAAACACAGAGAAAGTATCACTTGCTTGAAATCTTGCAGGTACAGCCAACTCTGAAATAATGATATTTAATTTTCAAGTCAGTAGATGCAATCTAGAGGATTTGTGGCATTTACGCCCTTTTTGATTGTTTTTAAGATTTTAGCATTCAGAACTGTTTAAGACTAAACAGACTTAAATGCTAGGACTTCAATTCACATAGTTCATGCTTGGTGGAAAATGGAAAATGCTCCATTTGTTAAACCAAATGTGATCAGTTTTTGATCTGAAACAGTTTTATATACAGTAGTAGAATAATATTCCTCACCCACACATTAATTTCAGTCTGGTGTAACAAAGACTGTGATAATCTAAACCAGTATGAACTCCAGAAAAATGCCCTCTCTCGGTGTTTCAAAATGTATTCTGTTCTCATATGTAAAGACCTAATGTCTCTTAAAAGCAAGATGAAGGAGATGCAGATACCGCACTTAAAATTTAGACTGTAATCAAGACATAAAACTGTATACATTAAAAGATTTTCCCCTCACTTCACAACATCATTATTGGAACTACTTTATATGCTGAGTTTCAGCTTGATTTGAATTAATATCCTAGAATTTTAAAACACCCAGAAACTGAGTTTATGAAACGACAAGAAAGACCTCCAGCTGAACAAAATCCATAGGGTGCCATATAATTAGAGCTTGGCAAACTTTTAGTCATGACAACTAATTCTGCTGACACTGACACATTGTAACATTGAAGAAGTGAAATTTTGAAGTTAGACAGGCAGCATTCATACTTAGCAATATAGTTGCTTGACTGATAACCAAACACCTACCAAAGGTGAGTGAGGTCCCTTCTACACTGCCCACTTTAAACTGGATGATATGAGTCTCCACTGACAGATGATATGAGATCGGATCCTGGGATGTAGGGGCAGTGAGGAAGGGATGTGCTTTGGTATGCTAGAGGATAACCTGGAAATTAATACATTTTGAAGAGCTTTGACAGTTTTTTATATTCTGTAAATCATACACACACACACACACACACACACACAGGAATTGCTGATATTTAATCATGCAGTTTGTTGTTTTTTACTTTGTATGTTTTGTGATGTTACCTGGGAACTGCTCTGAGTCCCCTCGGGGAGATGGAGCAGTATATAAATAAAGTTTTATTATTTATTATTATTATATTAAATGATGGCATCACGTTCAAGTGATGATTCTGCCCCCAATGAAATATTCTTCAGTGGGTTGCTGTAGGGTTTTCAGGCTGTATGGCCATATTGTAGAACATGGCCATATAGCCTGAAAAACCTACAACAACCCAGTGATTCTGGCCATGAAAGCCTTCGACAAAATATTATTTAATTAAATCTCCTTTGCAGAAGCTAATGACCCAACTCTTCTGTCCTCACCACACCCAATGTCCCCTCCACAGACCCAATGAAAAATGTATCACTATACCCTTGGTAGGAAGGACGATAGAATTCCATTATGTATGCCGTGTAAATGATAAGCACTGGATGACCTATTGTTTTTTGCCCTACAATTAGAACGAAATGCCTGAGTGAGGTGGCAAGGCAGAGGTCTTCTATTGCCTACTTGAACATTGCAAAGAAAGCTAGAAAAATTACTATCTGTCAAGAATGTCCATTAAATTGACTGTGCACGCAGAAGCGCATTCATTAATCATATGGGGCTTGAAAATAAACTAACGAAGAGAATAAAAAAAACTTACAGACTTTCTCTGAAAGATACTCTGGAGAAAGCATAAGAGATCAGTGGGCGGCTGTTAACGACCACCTACAATGGCAGCAAGTACTTGTTTCCCAGGAGGTTATTTGTAGCTATTTCAGAACAACTGGCTCTTCCTTCATCACTACTCCCACAGAAACATATAGCCACATAAATCCAGCTTTAACCTGCTCACTGTAGTGGCTGCCTTCGCATGGAGTTCTATTTTATCTATAGTGAGTCGCTATGCATGACTTCCTATCAATCCTACACTCCAACCCAAAATGTGGATTTATTTTATCCACCCCACACAAAATTCTGACAACTTGGTATTTTCAGCAGTTTACAAAGCCTTTCGCTGAGTATTTCATTGACATTCTTAAAAATGGAAAGCTGTAAATGTATCTGCCACATGTCCTTCCTTCACACTGTAAGGAGAAGTTTTGAGAAATGGGATATTTCTGCTTGATTGCTTAGAAATTTTTCAATGTGACAGTTCAGTTAAGGAGACAGATTAGTGTTTCTGCCGACTATGGACACAGAAATGTCACAATGGTCATTATCTGTTTGTATGTGACTATTCTATTTGTATTTAAATGTTTGATATTCTGGAAAACACATGGATCAGTGCCTCTCTCTCTCTCTCTCTCTCCCCCCCCCCCCCAAATCCTGTTTGGCATTAAGACAGACAATTTTACAATAGTTTTGAATGAAGGCATGTATTTATTGAGAAACCTGGATGTTTAAAATGGCGTATGCACCTTAAGAAAAGTCACACCTTTTGAGAATATGACTCGTGTGTTCATATACTGAGCATTGCATACTGGATCCACAGTGGCTAGTAATACAACAAATCTATGAGATCAGTGGGGTCTTAGTAATGACTAAAATTCCACTAATTACAGTTAGTCTGCTCTAAGTATGATGAAGTCTGAATCCAACCAGCTGGCCGAGGTCCTATATTGCCAAGAAGAAGCCTAACTTTGTGCATACAGAATTACATGATAGTTACCAATGTAGTTCTGATGGTAGCCTTTGTGACATTGCTCCCAGCTCTCTGCAGGTCATTCACTAGTTTCCCCCGTATGGTTCTGGGATTTTTGCTCTCAGTTCTTGTGATCATTTTGACCCCACCGGCGGGGTGAGATCTTGCGTGGAGCCCCAGATCGAGGGAGATTATCAGTAGTCTTGTACCTTTTCCATTTTCTAATTATTGCTCCCACAGCTGATTTCTTCACACCAAGCTGCTTGCCTATTGCAGGTTTAGTCCTCCTCCTTTGCCTTTTCCCTTGTTTTCTTTGTTCCACATTTATCTTACTCCCATTACCTCTCTAGCTGAGCTTCCAAAAGAATAAAGAGTTTATGAAATACGACTTTGGGACAAAAGTGAAAGAAAATCTCTCATACTATTGCTGGCTGAAAAAATGTCCTACACTTTCCATTTTTCTACAAAACCTGTCATAGGAACCTGTGGTTCTTTGAGTAATATGTCAGTGTAGGTTACCCCATCTCTTCTTAGCTGATCTAATTCCCAGTTTTACATAGCCGTTCTATTCTGACTTATGACCTGAAAGGGATATTGCCTCAGGGCCCCTCCACACAGCCCTACATCCCAGAATATCAAGACAGAAAATCCCACATTATCTGAGTGTGGACTCAGATAACCCAGTTCAAAGCAGATATTGTGGGATTTTCTGCCTTTTATATTCTGGGATATAGGGATATGTGGAACGGCCCTCAAACTCCGAAACAGAGCCTTTCCGCACACTGTAGTAGGGCCCTTCCACGCAGCCCTCTATCCCAGAATATCAAGGCAGAAAATCCCACAACATTTGCTTTGAACTGGGTTATCTGAGTCCACACTGCCATGTATTCCAGGTCAAAGCAGAAAATGTGGGATTTTATTCAGCTGTGTGGAGAAGGCCTTAGTCTACCTATTATTATTATTATTATTATTATTATTATTATTATTATTATTAAACTTTATTTGTACCCCGCTAGCATCTCCCGAAGGACTCGATGCRGCTTACAGAGGCCAAGGCCTCAACACACAACAACATAACAACAACAATACAGTTGAAAGCAAATTAAAAACATAAAGCCATAACAAAAACATTACACCATTACGCAATAAAACCAAGGCCGGGCCAATGAAGGGTACAGGTTAATAAGTGCTGGGTGTGACAGATGGTATGTTGGATTTCTGGGCAAGTGCAGTGTGCAGAGTCATTTAACTCTAATAAAGTGCTTCTGGGACATAGTGCTGGGTTTTCTTATTCCGGAAAGGCACATTGGAATAGCCAGGTCTTCAAGCTCCTCCTAAAGTCTGCCAACGTGGTGCTAGTCTAATATCTTTGGGGAAACCTTTTATATGGAAAACTTCTGTTATTATGGTACAAAACCTATATGCAAACGGTTTACAACTGCAACAAGTCAATTGTGACAAAAATAATAGATTATTGATGTTTATGTGTTCAGAAAATGCTATTCTACAATTGAAAAATAATACCCACTAAAAAAGAACCTATGTTCATGCAAAAACCTGCTGCTATAACAAGTATAGGAAAAGAACTAGTTCACATTGAGATTAATTATGCACTCTAATAAAACAGTTTTTGGTAATACAGAAACTGTCCCATAAAAATCCCTCTTATTTTATCCCTCAGGTGAGCATGCTTGAAAACTACTAACTCTTTGGTGTTCCATTGGATGGCATTTAATTTTCTTTCTGGTACCTGACATACCAAGAGAGGCACAGTTTCTATTGTAATCCACTTCACCTAACATGCACTCAGGCTTTTTTTTGCCAAGAAAAGCAATAAATTGGTTGGAGACTCTTTAATCTAGAAGCTGTAGGAAAGGTGACAAGTGGATGAGAGGCAGCCAGGTCAGACAAAAGCACATGTCATAGATGCCAGCAATACAAATTGACTACCGTATTTCTGGAGAAAAAAAAGGCAGGAAAGAAGTTAATGTTGACAGTGGAAAGCAACATGCTTACATCAGTAAGGTACCTTAAAAACAGTGGACAAGCAATATCAGAAACAGAAGGAACAAAAAAATTGAAATTTGGTGTTTTAATCACATGTCAGTGCTGAAAATAAAGAATTGCCCAGTGCTTCTATTGCATTTTATTGCTATAGGGCCCCTTGACAGAATATTTGCCATTATGTGGCCTTGCTGTGCCAGCTCCCAATTCCAGCTCAAGCTGGTGCTATCAGTTTGCTACATTCTACCTGTCAGACTGGACGCAGAGCATATTCTCTATATGTGGGGCATAAGAGAGGAGGCATTGGGGGAGGACAAACCAACACTTTTGCTTAAATTAAGATTCCCAACCAGGAACATAAATCCCAGTTTCTCCCAGTTTGCCACTTTATCAATCCTACCTGTGGGGTAAAATATGATTGTATAGATCATATCTATCCGAAGTCCCATATGGACCATGCCTTGTCAAGGACATAAATAATTCCACTGCATCTTTGGCTGTTTTCCACACTTGTTTTGAGAATCATTACTTTGCTAATATCAATGCATCTTCTAAAGGAGGAAATTCACATGGTCATACATTGCATAATGAGGAACACTAAAAATATTACAAAAATAATAGAATCATTGACTTGCAACAGAACATGAAGGCCATCCTGTCCAACCCCAGCCATGCAGGAAAACACAATCATAGCAGACCTGTCAAATGGCCATCCAGCCTCTGCTTTAAAAACCTCCAGAAAAGGTTTAAACTCCACCATGATCCAAGACAGCATATTGCTGGAACAGCTCTTACCCATTAATACTGGTATTTGTCCCAACAATCCAAGCCCACATCTTTTAACATTTCCCATCATGTGTGCTAATTGAAGGGAGGTTCAATACCATTTAGAGATTATTTTCCTTTGGGTTTTTTTTATTCTCATATGTCTAGGTTTATTAATGTTGTCAACCTAAGACCTAATTAATTTCTCACTAAAGTTATTCTGTCTAGTGGGGTTTTTGCTACCTCTCTTTTATTGGCCAACCCAGCCCTCTCATAGCTGTTGAAGCCCACTTTGGAATGTTAGCCATTGGAAGCTGAGCTGCCTAATGTAATGAGGATTGGATTGGATTGGATTTAATTTAATATGTGTGATTGTTATATAGTACTATGGTTATATAGTTATAATGTATTTATATGTTATTATGTTGGTAAGTGCAATGCTTACCATGCTGGAAAACCACCCTGAGTCCCCTTGGGGAGATAGAGTGGTATACAAATAAAGGATTATTATTATTATTATTATTATTATTATTATTATTATTATTAGAAACACAACAAGATGAGTTCACAGCAGACACTCTGCTGGCTGTTGTATTGGATCACACTTCGGATACTTCCCAAGTGTGATGTATCGATGAATAATGCATGCAGATCTCAGTAAGGTGGCCTTCTGCAGCTGGCAGATGGTAATTTTTAAGTGCAGGCCAAAGTCTTTAGCCACTGCACCCAGTGTGCCGATCACCACTGAGACCACCTTGACTGGCTTGTCTTTGCAGAGTCTTTGCAGTTCGATCTTTAAATCCTCATATCATGTCAGCTTTTCCAGTTATTTCTCTTCAATCCTGCCGTCACCTGGAATTGCAACATCAACAATCCATACTTTGTTTTTTAACGTGATTGTGAAGTCAGGAGTATTGTGCTCCAAAACTCTGTATTTCTGAATTTGGAAGTCCCAGAGTAGTTTGACGTGTTCATTCTCTGTAACTTTTTCCGGGTTGTGATCCCACCAGTTCTTTGTCGCAGGCAGATGGTATTTGTGGTACAAGTTCCAATGAATCATCTGAGCAATGGTGTTATGCCTCTGTTTGTAGTCTGTCTGCGCGATCTTCTTGCAGCAGCTGAGGATGTGATCTATTCTTTCATCTGCTTCCTTGCATTTGGGATCTGTCATCGACTTTTCAATTCTGGTTTTGATGGCATTGGTTCTAATGGCTTGTTCTTGGGCTGCCAGAATCAGAATCATCATCATCATCATCATCATCATCATCATCATTTTGTAACTGTACCACCTTGGATTCTATTACTTGGGAATCATCAGGTTACAACATATTCTGTTGACATCTGTGATTATGTCTCAACAACAGTCTACGGGTCTAGTAGAGTACAGAAGAGCTACTCACAATCTGTCTGATATGATAAAGAAATTTATCTGTTTGTCTAGTTGTTTTAGACATACTGTTCACAGTACTGAAGAACATGCTGTAAGCCATTTCATTAGTCTTCCCCCAGCTACTTGTTCATATGCAACAAGCATGTAATCAAAAATATGAACCTGGCAGCTAAGTACACAAATAATCAGGAGTAATCATCAAACGAATACAAGTGAGTTACAACTACTACTTTGCCACAATCAGCTCATCAGCGGACACAATATAAACAACTGTTTGCATTGCAGAAATGCTCTCAAGAAGAAACAAAAAATGCCCTTTTGAAAAGAAAAAATAACCCAAAAGATACAGTAATATGATACCTTAATTAAGGTCCATTAAGACATCACAACAAAACAGTGAATGGGCTTTAAATTGGCTGAATAATTTCTTCAGGCTGTAAATTAGGCAAAATGAAAGTAACAGTGAGCTCATCTGTGCCGCATGCATAGATATTGCACGTCTTCCAAGTGCTCATTCATTTGACTTCTATATAGCATACAATTGGAATTCAAAATCCCTTGCCAATGTAATGTTCCCGTTTCTCTTCACTTCTGCTTTCTGCCTCCCAAGAAATGCTCATAGACTTCTTAAAGCCTGAGAAAGATCCAAACAGCTTAAACTACTGCCATTTTGTCCTTTGTTGCTCTTTTCTACCTACCACCATTCAGGCTATATAACCCAGAAGGTTCTAAATTAATTCTAAATTAATGATTGTTGCAATTCAACAACAGCAGCAATAATTTCTATCTCACCCTTTTTCAAGTTTAGGGCTTAAAGAAAATTATAACACATTAAAAAAACATATCATTGCAAATCCACAAGATATAAACAATAAAAATAAAATCAGAGTAAAATATTTATAATTAAAGCACATCCACCTACACTAGCATAACAACTGGCAAGATCCAGCACATTATTTGGTAGGTCAGACCTTATATAGTCAATCACCAAATTCCCATCTAAATAGAAAAGTCTTCACTTGTCTGCAAAGAGAAAGCAGAGAGGATGCAAATCTCCAGCAAATCTCAAAGCACGTGCTGGTTCATAAGGAAAATGTGGTTCTTTAAATAAACTGGATTTGACCCATATAGATGCCTGCCTGGGAACGTAGAGTCAATACAAAATACTTCAGATAAACTGCACATGTTTACACTGGACATTTACATAAAAACTCCTGCATCTGATTTTAAGATAGCTATAAGCAACAAAATCTGGGGTAGATATCATGATGCTTAGTTTCCACCTCCCATTTACCCACTGGTTATTTAACTCAACACCTCACTTGTGGAAAAAGTTTTTGGAACCCCAAATCTGCTAGTTACTCTGACATTTTAGCTAATCCTAGGAAATATGTCATGGCACCTTTCAATATTTTGAAAAAGTAGTGATAAGGCAGCACACTGTTTGAAAGAAAATCCTTGAAATATCCTTAAGTGATATTACCCCTGAATCCTTTGCAATATTCCTAAGTGATAGTAGACTGCCCTTCTCAAGATTGCATCCAGGTAATCTTTGTAATAGCCTAAAGGCTCCTGAGCTGGACTTCTTAGATCACACAATTCATTTATTCAGTTTATATCCCATAACTTCTATTCTCCGGCTTAATCATTAGAACAGGCATTGGCAAACTAAGGGATGTGGCCCTTGGGCACTTACCTCAGGCCCTTCTCGTTTTCTCTGTCCTCTCAACATAAGGACATGGTGGCCTGCCACATTCTTATGCAAAAAGGACAGGGGAGAAAGGCATGCAGCAGTTGAGAGCCCTCTGGAGTACTCTCAGCCACCGCATGTTTTGCCCTTCACTCGGCATAAAGACGGCGTGAGCAGCCTTGCCTTTATGCTGAGAGGACAGCTCAAAGAAGGCACATAGCGGCTGAGAGCCTTCCAGAGTGCCTGTCTCACCATCCTCCTGGCATAATCACGAGAGGACAGTACAAAGATTGGGGAAGGAGGATCGGTACAGTCGCTGCATGTCTAGTTTTCTTCCTGGCATAAGGATGGGGTGAGCAGCTCCATCCTTACGCCAGGAGGACAACCTGAGGATGACCCAGGCCCTGGCCCGCATCCTCCCGGTCCCTCCATGCTCTCTCCCTCCTAGGCCCATCCCACCCAGCGCGTGCCTGACTGCCCTCCCTCTCGGCCCGGTCCTCTTGGCCAGGCTCACAATGTGGTCCCAAGGCAAAATAAAATTGCCCATTCCTGCATTAGAACCTCACACTACCTTTCTAGAGGCTGGAAGGTTAAGTCTGAAAATTAATTTGATACTACTGACAATTAGATGCTGGAAAGGTAGTTCACAACCACAAACACTAATAACCAAAATGGTTTAATTAATTGAGCAATTGTTAATTAATCTCTTGATCAAAATGGTGCTAGAGAACATCCAGAGAATGGCATGGAGATTGTCAATGTTAACCTTGGAGGAAGCAGATTTTGTCACTGCTATATGGAATTTCAAAATACGAAATACTCCACAAAAAGACCAAAATTGTCCTCATGGGTAGCTGAGATACTGAAAACTTCACTTTCTATGGTTCAATATACACATTTTTTTTTTCATGCCCAAAATTATTAAAGATATTGCATACAATTGCCTTCAGGCAATTTTATACGAAACATGAATTTTGCTTTTAAACTTAGGATCAGTTTCTCAAGAAATCTTATTATATACATATATGCAAAGACAGGCATTCCAAAATTTAAAAAACTGGGAAATCGCAAACATTTCTGGTTCCAGGCTTTTCAGATAAGTAAAGCTCACAACCTGTACCTATTTTAATCTTGTTAGTCTTCATATCTAAGAATTGCTCTACCCCTGTAATGATCAATATCTTCTTACTGATCACAATACACAATGGTCTATTTTAGTATATAACACTTTGTATTTCCAGTAAAATTATCAAATATTTTAAATAAAAATTCACACTTATAAAGTTTTCTCCTTATGATAACTATTGCAATTAGTAATTATTTCAATCTTCCCAATTTCTTATTATCTGACTTATTTTTTAACTTATTAAAGTACTAGCTTGGCTACCTGGCATTGCCCGGGTTATTTGAAAAAGTCAGATTTTTTTTTATTGTACAAAATGCATAAGGTTGTGGGTGAATTACAACTCATATCACGTCAGGTTAACCCTGAGAAACTACATCAGTACTTAAAAGTCTTGTTATGTTGGGCAAGTTTGCTCTAGACACATCATCGGTGGGGTTCAGAGTGCTCTCTGTCTGTAGGGTAAACTACAACTCCTACAATGGTGAGTAAGTCCCTTCAAGCCCCTCCAGTGGGTTGAGTTAGACATGAGGGTTCTGTGTGCCAAGTTTGGTTCATGTCCATCATCAGTGGAGGTCACAGTTTCTCTGGTTGTGGGTGAACTACAACTCCCAGAAAGGAAGGTCAGTTCCCTCCAAACCCCTCCAGTAATCAAATTTTGGCATATTAGGTATGTGTGCCAAGTTTGGTTCAGATTCATCAATGTTTGGGTTCACAGTGCTCTCTGGCAGTAGGTGAACTACAACTCCCCCAAATCAAGGTGAATTTTCCCCAAAGACCTCCAGTATTTTTTTGCTGGTCATGTGTGCCAAGTTTGGTCTATTTCCATCTTTGGTGGAGTTCAGAGTGCTCATTGATTTCAGGTGAACTATAAATCGCAGTACTTACAACTTCAAAATGTCGAGGCCAATTCCCTGAATACAGTCGGAGCTGTATTCAAGTCCAGTTGGAGTTAATTTTTGCAAGCATCTTAGAGACAATTGAACACCATACAAGAAGGAGACAATAAGAAGAAATAAAGATTCAAGAGCCTCAGTTTGGTCAGAACTGTGTCTATCTCTCAAAGACTTTGCCTCCTCATAAAGACTTTGAGTGAGACTCAGGAGGAGAGAAAGTCTAAAATTCTTCTCAGTTAATGAATTGATTCAACTGAATAGTCTCTTATCTGTTCCCTGCACAGCCAGTTCACCCCCCAAGTAGTTAAGATAGCATGGGAGCAAAACACTAGGGCATCCATGTTTTGCCCCAGCTCCCCTCACATCATGAGAAGGGTTTCATGATACTATATCATTCCTGTTGCTTAGAAATAGATAATCTCTCATGTCTGCTTTTTTATTTCAGAATGGCTAGAACAGATACACCTCAAATTTGAAGACAATTTAAAGGGAAGAATATATGCCTCTTTCTGTCAACCACCAATCTTTGCAGCCTAGTTGTGGTAGTTAGCTTAAACCTGCTGAGTAAACTGGACTCCACTACAGATCTATCGTAGGATGTATGAAAAAACACTGGAATAAAACTAGTAACTTTCATCAAATGCCCTTGGATTATTCCTTTACACAAGCTATATTGATGTTGCTTTTAATCATATGCTTTCCAAATTGACTTATTGTTGATTGATTTACCTAACCATTTCTTCTAAATCTTCTTTGGACATTCCTTTCTGAGTTACAATTGCTTTTTATATGTGTGCGCCTCTTTTATTAGACTTTAAAATGTGAGGATTAAAGGCTTAGCAGTCAGCTAAATATATTCTCAAATAATGCAATCTTCCATAGGGCATTCATATTATCTTTAAATCAAAAATGCTAAGGTTATATTCATTAAACATTAAAAGGATTACTGTGAAACCTATTTTTGAAATGTATGCTTAGAAATTATCATTGGTCATATTATCTGTCTATAATTGTTTTCATTTTTATAGTTTTTAGACCCCTGCTACCTCATTCCATTTTTTTTTTTGGTATGTGTGTATGTAAGGAGCGACTTGAGAAACTGCAAGTCACTTCTGGTGTGAGAGAATTGGCTGTCTGCAAGGATGTTGCCCAGGGGACGCCTGGAAGTTTTGATGTTTTACCATCCTTGTGGGAGGCTTCTCTCATGTCCCCCCATGGGGAGCTGGAGCTGACCAAGGGAGCTCATCCACGCTCTCCCCAGATTCGAACCTGTGACCTGTTGGTCTTCTGTCCTGCCGGCACAAGGGTTTAAACCATTGCGCCACTGGGGGCTCCTACCTCATCCCTATGATTAACAATAATTACTAGATATTTTGTAAATTATTCATTTAAAACTATTCTGTGATTAATTTTGTCATTAGAACCTTTCACTTCATGATACAAACACCATGCCTTTAGTAATATCTCCTGGGGACAAGAAATCATAATTTGAAATTGAATTGCAAGATATTAATAGTTAGATATATAGATGGATCGATAGATAGATAGTATGTACATATCTACACCCACAGTTGGGGAGGGGAGGAGTTATTTCTGTTGAAAATATACTAGGAAACCAACCAAATTGATGTTTCCTGTTGAAAATATACTAGGAAACCAACCAAATTGATTTATGCATACAGGTAACAATGGCATTTTGTAAGGAAAATATATATTTTTCAGAAATACATTTGAAAATGCAAAGTAATACTTTTTCTCAAAACAGTAATTCTTTTATTTTGCATTTTTCTTCCTGTTCTATGGCAAGACGTATCATGGATGCAAAATTTCCATGTGAAAGTAAAACTTGATTTATACTTAAGTCCTGCCTGTTATTCAGAGTTTGTGTGTGACATAACAATTGGCAAAACCTTAAGGAAAGTAGAAACAAATAAATAACCAGTTCGAAGGAGCCATGCATTACCTGCAAATAGAAATGGACTGAAAAGCTGAACATTGTGAATCAGGAGGACAAAAAAGATCAAGGTTGCAAACTATTATTTTATGCACATCTCTTTAAAATTGTTCACAAAGAGATCTAGGTTTGGACCACACAACTGGGTTGCAAAACTGGGCTTCTGCCCTTCCCTTTTTCCTTCTAGTCCCCTCAAAATATACAAAAAGTAAGAAATAAAAGAGGAGTGAGTTATCTTCAAATAAAAAAAATCCTTGATTGGGTTGGGTCATGATGGAAGAGAGAACCAATATGATATAGCACTTCAAGTACTGAACTTTGACTCTTTATAACAGAGTTTCTCAAACTGTGCTCCTCCACATGTTTTGGACTTCAGCTCCAACAATTCCTAACAGCTGGTATGAAGGCTGGGATTTCTGGGAGGTGAAGTCCAAAACACCTGGAGAAGAGTTTGAGAAACACTGCTTTATACAACAGTTTGAGAAAGGCAAAAGAAAACCTTTTCTAAGGCCCCTTTCACACTGCCCCTATATCCCAGAATCAGATCCCAGATTATCTGCTTATCCCAGATTATCTGGCAGTGGAGACTCATATAATCCAGTTCAAAGCAGATAATCTAAAAGCTGATAACCTAAACCAGTGGTTCCTAACCTGTGGGTCCCTAGGTGTTTTGGCCTACAATTCCCAAAAATCCCAGCCTGTTTACCAGCTGTTAGGATTTCTGGAAGTTGAACGCCAAAACATCTGGGGACCCAAAGGTTGAGAACCATTGGCCTAAACCAATTTTGCCAAGAAAGCCTTGTGATAAAATTGCCTTAAGATTGCCAAAATGTGGAAACAACTTGAAGGCATGCATCAATAATGACATGTATGATCTTCAAGAATTAGGACAAGATAGTTTTTGCAAATGGAATTTCAGGAATGTCCTCGCTTACACCATAACTCACTACATTCAGTAAACCCGTTTGCAATCCCACTACAGAAATAAGATACCAGACAACAGTGTGGATTGAAATATGGGCAACTTTTATTTAAATGTTACCTGGATTAACTTTATGTGACTTGCAACATGTAACTAAAGGGACATGATACCTCCCCTTCAGCTAGGCTGGGTGAAATACCTGGATCCCCAGATATAGTAAACTTTAATATTTGCAGGGTGACCTTGCAATGGGTGACCAATATATTATAGTGTTAATGGGCAGGAGGGCCAATGAGCTCAAACTGAGGCAGCCACACCCCCGAAAATAGTTCTGATTGAACTATTTTCCAAATGGCTGGTCTCCTTGAAGTGTGGGTGGCAAAAGGCTCCCCTGCCCCAGCTGTGAATTGGGAAGCAAATTTTGGGGTGTTGGAGAGGCTGCCGTGAACTACATGTGTTTTATCTTATGAACTTTAGAATTATGAACATACCCACAAGTGATCGCCTATGATGACTATTATTAACAGCCATTCCATGTAGCACTATTTGCTGTACAAAACTGAAAATAATGAGGCCATTTTAATACACTTGCAAGAAGTTGTCCTTCAAAGAATGAAATGTACTGAAGCTTAAAGGGTCAGAGCGATTGTATGGAGCTGTCTTGTTATGACAGCAGCAGAGGGAGAACACATCGGAAGCTCACTGAAATGCCAATAATAGCAGATAATACACATTAATGAACTACTGAGGTCAAAATATCTTTCATCCTCAACTAAGAATACATTTTACACATTTTCAGTAAAAAGAAAAAAAGATGAAGACATTTGTATTATTATGTTAACCAGAGAGTAGTTTGAAATGTTATAATAAAGGTGTGTTAAAAATGGGTGGAGAAGTGATATTTTGAAAAATAGCTCATGCCCCCTTTCTCATTTTGGTTCAGTTCTATTTGGGAAAAAAGACAAATATAACTATACAATATAATATAAAATAAATTGAAAAATTATTATATCCCTGATGGCATGGCACGCCAACACAGAAATAAAAAAAGACCCATTGAACCAAAGCAGGTGTTGGGAACATGAGATTGGGAGCTACTGATAGGTTTTATCCATCTATAGGAGCCCCCGGTGTTGCAGTGGGTTAAATCCCTGTGCCGGCAGAACTGAAGACCGACAGGTCGCAGGTTCGAATCCAGGGAGAGAGTGAATGAGCTCTCTCTGTCAGCTCCAGCTCCTCATGTGGGGACATGACAGAAGACTCCCACAAGGATGGTAACACATCAAAAACATCCGGGTGTGTATTAAAGCCGAGGTAGTGGCCCTTCATGAAAGGACATTTCCCAGGTGTCCCCTGGGCAATGTCCTTGCAGACAGCCAATTCTCTCATACCAGAAGTGACTTGCAGTTTCTCAAGTCACTCCTGACACAACAACAACAAAAATCTCCATCTATAGCAGTGGTTCCCAACCTTTTTTTTTGACCAGGGACCACTTGAACAGGGACAACATTGACCACTCTCCAACATTAGTACCAAAAGGGTTACAAATCAGTTTTTGGTCAACTTTAGGTTCAGTTTGGTTATCTGGGGTGCTGATTCAGGAAATTGCATTAGATAGACCCCATCTAATGGCCATCCAGTAATCGCCATCTGCCCGCTCACAGAAAACTATATTTAATAATCTAGAACCACTGACCTTATTTTAGGTCTCGTGGCCCACAGGTTGGGAACCACTGATTTATAGGAAGGGATGGGATAACCATGGGGAGGAAGCAGAGCATTGAGAGGATCATCAGCCAAGGAGACCTTCCAACTACAATACCAGTTGCCAGCCTTATGCAATAAAGTCCACTGATAATTAAGAGATCCGGCTAATTTTTTTTAAAAAATGGAAGCTCTGTAATCGCATGGTCTTATAAAGAAAAAGAAAAGTTTTCACAGAGTATTTTTTTTTGCCACCACAAAGATAAGGCATTTTTGCTTTGTGTTTCTATTAAGATGACTAAATAGTATGCCTGAATCAAATCTCATAATTATATGACTTCCATAAGAATAATTATTCTAATTACAGTGGAGCATTATATAGCTATGTATAGGTTTCAGAACAAATGTATGACTCCATAGGCAGCCACAACTATATACTATATACATAGTATTAAATAATTAATTTCCATATTCAGAACATTGGTTATATGTAGTCTATAGAAACTTGGATATTATATTTAGGAGTCAAGGCTAGGAAATAATGCATTCTTTATTATGTTAAATTATATCATGAACCATATCATCATAAGCCCAACTGTGTATCTTGCAAAGAGTGTTTATGTGCACTACAGTTTCTTTCCAAAGACAAGGGTTGAAATCCTAGAAGTAATTTTTATACATATAAACCATTTGCTTCCTTACAATTTCCTTTGTATTATTCACAATGGCAGATCATATAGTCTGGGTAAGAGGAAAGACAACCCGCTTTTAAAACTAAATATGTCTTGCTTTGATTCTGGAAGCTGTAGCTGTCCGACCTATAGAGATACTTTTACTGCATGTGACGCCTTTCATTTATGTAACCAGCTCCTTCACTTCACAGCCTAAAGGCTACTACTCAATTGACATTAAGCTGCTTATTTTAGTTTAAAGACAGAGTATAAACTGAGTTTAAAAAACAACCTTCACTTTCATTATTGTAATAGGGAAGTACACTTTATGTCTGCATGGATAACGAAAATTTATTCACTTAATCCTTCTCTCATTAGAATCAAATAGGATGTGTTACTTGCTTCAGAACTACTCAATATCATTAATTCTTATGTGTTTACAACCCAATATTTCCTAAAGAGAATCTCATCATTTCATTCTACACTTTGAAATTATGTACTTTAAAAGCAGCAACTAAAACAATTTTATGTTTTACAATACGACCACCATATATATTCATGGGAGTGGTGCCTGCAGTTTCATGTGTTCATGTCCAAAAAATACCTCCTCTTTGGACATTTTTAGATTCTACAGTGTGACTCCATGGTATTCTTGGACCAGAGATCCTTAATTTCAATAGAGTTCGCTATTATCCTTAGTTTTGCCTTTCCACGCAGTTAGGAAAGATGCCCTATGCAGTTATGGGGCTACATTGTGCTTACATTTACACATACACACATATACAAAAGCAAGTTAATGAGCAAGGTTTGCCAGCCATTCCTAACACATTACCATACATTCCATGCTACAATTCCCATAATCCTTAGTTAACATAGTACTCTGTGGGCCACAGTTTTGGGAAAGCCTTGATTCTATTGTGTCATCATTGCTGCATGCCTTCAAGTTGTTTCCATTTTATGGCAACCCCAAGACAAACATATAATGGGTTTTGTTGGCACTTTTCAGAGAGGGTTTGCCTTTGTCTTCCTTAAAGCGTGAATGACCTGCCCAAGGTCACTCAGCGGATTTCCATGGCCAAGCAAGCATTCAACCCCTCATCTCCAGAGTTGTAGTCAACCCTCAGACTTGAGCATTACACTACACTGGCTCTTATGTCATAAGTAAAAGTAAAGGTTTCCCTTAACATTAAGTCTAGTTGTGTTCGACTCTGGGAGGTGGTACTCATCTCCATTTCTAAGCCAAAGAGCTGGCACTGTCCGTAGACACCTCCAAGGTCATGTGGCCGGCATGACTGCATGGAGCATCATTACCTTCCCACCGAAGCAGTACCTATTGATCTACTCACATTTGCATGATTTTGAACTGCTAGGTTGGCAGAAACCTGGGCTAAGAGCAGGAACTCACCCTGCTCCCAGGATTCGAACTCCTGACCTTTTAGTCAGCAGGTTCAGCAGCTCAGCGGTTTAAGTCACTGTACCATGAGATTAAAAATGTTAAAAATAACTGGTGTTTTGTGATGTTGAAATGCATGGCACCCAAAAATAATATTTTGACTTTGTGTCCATTTATAACAGGGCAAAATTAATGAGCTACTTCTGGAAATTCTACATGTATGTATACTCGGTGTACACACACACACACACACACACACATATATCAGCTACAACCTGAACCTTCTCTGACTCCCAATAATGCATATTGCAAAATGTGCCCCAATAACATTAATACAATATATTTTAGAATCTATAATCTAGATACAAAAATGTCAAGTGAGAAGAATCAACCTTGCTTTACAATTGTACTGTTCAAAGTACAATTTATTTAGTATTTAGGAGGCAGTTCAACAATTGAATCAGAATAAGTTTCAGTATATATTTAACATGCAATCATGTCAATGGATTCGTTCACTGCAGATGCCACTAAATCCATGAAATGGAACAACCCAACTATGAAATATTCCTATTATTTTTTTCATTTAAGAGATGCTGAAAGAAGTCTTAATGCTCTATACAGTGTTCTGATTTTTACTATTTATTTTATATTAATTTACTGTGGAGAACCAAGTTGGAATTATGTTCTGTTCTGATCACACAAAGCAGGCTCTTCAGGTTCTTTCACAACAGACAATTTACAAAACAATGGCTCCACTTTAACTGTCATGGTTCCCTCCTATTTAATCTTGGGATGTGCAGTATAGGGAGGAGTATTTATAATTCTCAGCCAGAGAGCTCCAGTGCCTCAACAAAATACAAATCCTGGGATCCTATAGAATGGGCTATGGCATTCAAAGTGAATTCATAATCATCTAATTGTGTATAAGAATGGTCCCCAAGTTTCAGAGATAAGTCTTCTCTGGTCATCTTTGTATGTCAGTAGGCGACTGTATGGTGAAAGACTACATTTTAAAGCAGAGCTTTCCAAACATTTCATGTTCATGACAAATGTTTTAGACATGCATAATTTAGCAACACGTTAATTTCATGTTATTGGCAAACCTAAAGTTAAATCAAACCCTTATGTAAGAGATACAGAGACATACATGAATCGTAATAATGAAATGTATTGAAGCACAAATTATAACATGGAAATATTTCATTTATATATTTTAAAATATATGATATATTGCTTACTTTGCATAGACTCAGAAGGTTCTCATTATGTTTGTGTGACACACCTACACACTGCAGCAGACACACAAACCTCAGGAAACACAAGGATTGATAGGCCAGATAAGGAAGGTGAAGGTATTGAGGCTGATTGTAAGGGAATATTGGGAACCTTTGGAACTTTAATAACATTTGATACTCCAGAGAATAGAATGCAATGCAAGCTTATGAAGCCCTTTTATAGTTATAGCACTGTGGTTCTACTGCTCTGCTATAGAATAATTGGGTTTGCCATTTACGGAAGGATATTCAGCCAAAAAGATCCGTAAGTATGGAAAATCAATAAGTATGGAAACCAAGACTCAACACTTTTTGTTTTAATCCGATACGTTTTTAATTTTTTAATTGCTTTTTTATTGTGTTTTTTTGTTTTATTGTTTTATTGCTTTTAGGTGTGTTAATAGTTTACATGTTTTAACTGTTTTATAGTGTGACATAGCTTGTTTTATTGTTGTTTTATGATGTGACATTTAATTTTTGCTGGAGTTTGTAAGCTGCCTTGAGTTCCCTGCAGGGTGAGAAAGGTTGGATACAAATGAAGTACCGTAAAAACCGGCCTACAAGACGACTTTTTAAACCTTGAAAACCCTTTCAAAAGTTGGGGGTTGTCTTGTCTTCCGGATATGCCAGGTCGATGATGTATGGCAGCACCAGCGGAGCTTGCAAGCGAGCCTTGACTTCGCCTTCAGTCTGGCAGGTGAAGTGACTTGCAAGTGCACCCACTGCCGCTTCTGGCGAGACCACCTTGGCCCTCCCTTTCCAGCCTTCAGTCACGTGAAGTGGCTGGCGAGTGCTCCCACCTGCCGCATCCAGTACGGTTGCCTCTGGAGAGCGGACGACGCAGCCGAGGCAGCGGAGGAGAACCTCCGCTTGCAGCAGCCTGCTTGCCTGACTTTCAGGGCTGCGCAGGCCTGTGTTGACCTCTGCAGCTGGTGAGCGTGTTCGCCCCTGCTGCTCCCGACGAGGCTTCGAGTGAGATCGACTCTGGCCTCCAGGAGCAGCGAGGTGCGGGCCAGATGCTCCATTGGGCCCCAGTTGGGCCCAGTGAGGAAAGAGGCAGCGTGAGGAAGGAGGCCGGAGGGCAGCCTTTTTCACGCTGCCTCCCTCCTTCCTGGGCCCAATTGGGGCCAACGGAGCGCCTGGCCCCACCGCGCTGCTCCTGGAGGCCAGTCGATCTCACTGAAAGCTTTGCCGGGAGCAGCAGGGGAGGGCTCGCTCACTCATCAGCTGTGGAGGCCAGCGCAGGCCTGAAAGTCAGTCAGGCAGGCTGCTGGGAGCGGAGATTCTCCTCTGCCTCGGTTGTGTGCTCTGCTCGCTGCTTACGCCAGCACAGGCCTACAGAGGCCTGCACTGGTGAAAGCAGCAAGCGAACGACGCAGCCGAGGCAGCAGAAGAGAATCTCCTCTCCCAGCAGCCTGCCTGCCTGACTTTCAGGACTGATGAGCGAGCGAGCCCTCCCCTGCTGCTCCCGGCAAGGCTTTCAGTGAGATCGACTGGCCTCCAGGAGCAGCGCGATGGGGCCAGACGCTCCGTTGGCCCCAATTGGGCCCAGGAAGGAGGGAGGCAGCGTGACTGACTGACTGACTGACTGACTGACTGACTGACTGACTTCCAGGCCCAGGAGGTACCATACTTTTTGCTTTTGCTCCATGAAGACAGAAGGGGGGTTGGACTACATGGCCTTTAGAGCCCCCTTCCAACTCTATTCTCTTTCTTCTTATTATTAGTAGTAGTGTTAAGCCTGAATGGCCATCTGTCAGGGGTGCTTTGGTTATACTTTCCCTACATAAAGGCAAAAGGAAGGGGGTTTGTCTAGATGGCCTTTAGAATTCCCTTCCAACATTATTATTATTATTATTATTATTATTATTATTATTATTATTATTATTATTATTATTATTCATATTGATATAAAGGCTGGATGGCCATCTCTCAAGGGGGCTTTTATTGTGCTTTTCCTGCATGAAGGCAGAATTAAAGGGGTTTTACCAGATGGCCTTTAGAGCTCCCTTTCAATTCTATTACTATTATTATTCTTATTATTATTAAGGCTAGATGGCCATCTGTTTTGATTGTGCTTTCACTGTATGAAGCAGAATGAAGGGGGTTGGGCTACATGGCCTTTAGAGCTCCCTTCCAATTATTATTATATTAATTTTAATATTAAAGCTGGATGGCTATATGTTGGGGTGCTTTCCCTACATCAGCGTTTCTCAACCTGGGGGTCAGGATCCCTGGGGGGGGGTCAAGAGGGGGTGTCAGAGGGGTCAACAAAGACCATCAGAAAACACAGTATTTTCTGTTGGTCATGGGGCTTCTGTGTGGGAAGTTTGGCCCAATTCTATCGCTGGTGGGGTTCAGAATGCTCTTTGGTTGTAGGTGAACTACAAATCCCAGCAACTACAACTCCCAAATATCAAGGTCTATTTTCCCCAGACTCCACCAGTGTTCACATTTGGGCATATTGAGTATTCATGGCAAGTTTGGTCCAGACCCATCATTGTTTGAGCCCACAGTTCTCTCTGAATATAGGTGAACTACAACTCCAAAACTCAAGATCTGGGCCCACCAAACCCTTCCAGTATTTTCTTTTGGTCTTGGTAGCTCTCTGTGTCAAGTTTCGTTCAATTCCATCATTGGTAGAGTTCAGAATGCTTTTTAATTGTAGGTGAACTATAAATCCCAGCTACTGCAACTCCCAAATGACAAAATCAATCCTCCCCAACCCCACCAGTATTCAAATTTGGGCATATCGGGTATTTGTGCCAAATGTGGTCCAGTGAATGAAAACACATTCTGCATATTAGATATTTACATAACTGTTTATAACAGTAGCTAAATTACAGGTATGAAGTAGCAATAAAAAATAATATTATGGTTAGAGGTCACCACAACATGAGGAACTGTATTAAGGGGTCACCACACTAGGAGGGTTGAGAAACACTGCCCTACATGAAGGCAGAATGAAGGGGGTTTGACTAGATGGCCTTTAGAGCTCCCTTCCAACTCTATTATTATTATTATTATTATTATTATTATTATTATTATTATTATTATGCAGGCTGGATGGCCATCTGTCAGAGGTGCTTTGATTGTACTTTCCCTACATGATGGCAGAATGAAGGGGGTTGGACGAGATGGCCATTAGATCTCCCTTACAACTCTATTAATATTAATATTAATATTAAGGCTGGATAACCATTTGTCGAGAGTGCTTTGATTGTGCTTTCCCTGCAAGAAAGCAGAATGAAGGGGGTTGGACTAAATGACCTTTAGAGGTCCCTCCCAACTTTAGGATTCTATGAAAGGAATCTTTGTCGACGACGAGCCAATAGTGTGATGCTGCAGCTGAAAAGGCCAATGACGTTTTAGGCAGCGTCAATAGGAGAAGCCTGCGAGAAGGCAAAAGGGAACTGATTTGACACTTTACTTCAGCTGGTTTTTTAATTGTTGTAAATGAGAATTATTTAATGCAACTGTTTATTTTAACTTATTGCCAGCATAATGTAATGGACCCAAAGCGTAAATGAAATTCAAGGGAGGAAGAGCAACGGTAATGTACAGTATAAGGTACAATGTCCCTCTCATTGGAACCTGAATGTCATAAGCATTTGAATTAAAATTACCATATTGAATTCAAATCTGATTTTTTAAAAATGTTATTTGGTGTGCATTGGAAGAGGGGTGGTCTTATACGGCGAGTATATCCCAAATTCTGTATTTTAACTGGAAAAGTTGGGGGGTCGTCTTATAGGCCCAGTCGTCTTATATGCCGGAATATACGGTAAGTAAGTAAAACTACAAATCCCAGGAATTCCAATGCAACAGACATGGCAATTAGGTGGGGAATCATGGTAACACAGTGGTCCCTTGGTATCTGCTGGGACTTAGTTCCGAAATTCCCCGTCAACACCAAAATCCGTGAATGCTCAATGGCATAGTAAAATGATGTCCCTCATAGAATTTTTTTTTTGGGGGGGAGGGGGGGGGGAGAAGAGAATTAAGGTTTGATTTTTGGAATTAAAATATATTTTCAAGCTGTGAATGGTGGAATCTATGGATGCAGAATCTATGAATATTGAGTGTTTACAGTATAACTGTGCATGTGAAAGGTTTTCTCTTGTACAACTAAAGAGGCTAGGCTGATGACTATACATGTTGTATTTATTTGTTTGCTTGTTGTGACAGCAACACTATGAGTGTAGGATACTCTATCAAGGAAACAGAGATTACTGGGTTATTGTAAGAATCAGTGGGTTGTTGTAAGTTTTTCAGGTTGCATGGCCATGTTCCAGAAGCATTCTCTTCTGACATTTCACCTGCATCTGTGGCAGGCATCCTCAGAGGTTGTGAGGTCAAAGATCACAACCTCTGAGGATGCCTGCTACAGATGCAGGTGAAATGTCAGGAGAGAATGCTTCTGGAACATGGCCATACAGCCCAAAAAACTTACAGCAACCCAGTGATTCCGTCCATGAAACCCTTCGAAAATACATTAAGCAGAGATTAGATTATTTCTTCTTTGTCTCTAGATCAGGCATAGGCAAATGTCAGCCCTCCAAGTGTTTTGGACTTCAACTCCCAAAATTCATAACAGCTGGTAGGAATTGTGGGAATTGAAGTACAAAACACCTGGATGGCTGAAGTTTGCCCATGGCTGCTCTTGATAGTCAGCAGGCTTCTAACATAATTTACTACTTTTTAATTTTAGTACTGCACTCAATATTTTCTGTACTAAGTCTTTTTCAGACATATATTTTGTTTTCTGAAATGTTTTCTGAATTATTATCATGCATCGCCTCATGAGCTTGAGAGGCAAATACTTTATCATAGTTTGGGGGATGAAAATGTTTTATTTTTCGTTCAAGGAATGACATTTTTAAAAAGAGAACATAGATCAACAGCTGATAATTACTAGCTCACAATGATGAATCAGAATTTTTTTAGCCCTAGCCAGCTCCCACCCTGACCCACATTGTTTATACCAAAACCTTTGATGCAGTACCTAATTTTTCCATTTCATGGAGCAGAATGGCAGGGAAGATTATACTCTATTAAAAAATCCTCTGTCCTGTGTGAATGTCTTTTCAAAAGAGCAAAACAACCCCATCATCATTTTTCATTCTCCCCATTTATTGAACACTATTTTTTCACTGAAGTTTTGTTCTCAGATTTATTGATACAAACTTTATATCCAAACTGTCTTACAATTAAAAAGGCTTACAAACAATACAAAAGCTTAATGTACAATATAAACATGTCAAACATGATATAGAGTCCAAGTGAGATGAGATCGCCTAAATGGAGTCATCAGGCAGAATGTTAAGATAAAAAGGCTTTCTCTTCTTTATCTAGGCCTTTTCATCACTGTACACAACTCTACAGAATCTATTTCTCAGAAGTCATTTCCTATTTTTAACTCTGGTATAGCAAAATACTGTTGATAAATATGTTGCAGACTCCATCTTTTCTGTCTTAAAAAAATTCCATGTGAGGAGAGATGAATTTAAACACTGAGTAGGATTGGCCATTCACCTTCCACCCCACCCCGGTCCTGAGTTGGAAATGACGCTGCCAAGAAAAATCCTATCAATTGTCCACATGTGTGAGTTTAACTTTTTTAACTGATGGATTTGAAAGTTGATCACATGAGTTATTCTGGAGCAGGGGTCCCCAAACTAAGGCCCGGGGGCCGAATACGGCCCTCCAAGGTCATTTACCCAGCCCTCGTTCAGGGTCAACCTAAGTCTGAAATGACTTGAAAGAACACAACAACAACAATCCTATCTCATCAGCCAAAAGCAGGCACACACTTCCCATTGAAATACTAATAAGTTTATATTTGTTAAAATTGTTCTTCATTTTAATTATTGTATTGTTTTAAAGTGTTTTTTGCACTACAAATAAGATATGTGCAGTGTGCATAGGAATTCATTCATGTTTTTTTCAAATTATAATCCGGCCCTCCAACCGTTTGAGGGACTGTGATCTGGTCCTCTGTTTAAAAAATTTGAGGACCCCTGTTCTGGAGGATTGAGAGATTCCCAGAGCAGTTCTTTCAGGTTAAAAAGAAGTGGGTTGCTGTGAATTTCTGGGCTGTATGGCCATGATCCAGAAGCATTCTCTCCTTATGTTTTGCCTGCATCTATTATGAAACATCAGGAGAGATTGCTTCTGGAACATGGCCATACAGCCCAGAAAACTCACAGCAACCCAGTGATTCCAGCCATGAAAGCCTTCAGCATGATTGTATGCATGATTTTCCCATTTTGATGGAGTTCCTGAACCCTAACCCACATGAAACTGGAATGGCTACTGTACAAATCAAAACTCCCGCCTATCACTGATCACAATTTGCTTAGAATAGAGCAGTGGTTCTCAACCTGTGGGTCCCCAGGTGTTTTGGCCTACAACTCCCAGAAATCCCAGCCAGTTTACCAGCTGTTAGGATTTCTGGGACTTGAAGGCCAAAACATCTGGGGACCCACAGGTTGAGAACCTCTGGAATAGAGGTTCTCAACTTATGGGTCCCTGGATTTTTTGGTCTGCAACTCCTAGAAATCCTAATAGTTGTAAAGTGGCTGGGATTTCTGGGATTTGTAGGTCAAAACACATGGGAACCCACAAGTTAAGATCCACTGGCTTAGAAGTTCCTCTTCTCTCCATGGTCCAGCACACTAGCTACTCTCATATAAAGTATGAGCAAACCAACAAACCAAGTTAGTTGTCTTCCCATCCACATTCCGCCAAAGTAGGCTTAGAGGATTTTCTCTTGCATACAAGGAGTGAATGGATACTTCACTTCAATCTGCTATTGTTTTAAACTACATCCAGCAATTCTTACAGGAGCCCTCAGTGGCACAATGGGTTAAACCCTTGTGCCAGCAGGACTGGTGACCGACAGGTCAGTGGTTCGAAGCTGGGGAGATCGGGTTGAACTCCCTCTGTCAGCTCCAGTTCCCCATGCGGGGACATGAGATGGTAAAACATCAAAACATCAGGGTGTCTGTCCCCTGGGCAACGTCTTTACAGATAGACAATTCTCTCACACCAGAAGTGATTTGCAGTCACTCCTGACATGAAAAAAGCAATTCTTACCGCATATTACAATAACATTATTTTTTCAATGCTGTTTTTGTTTTGCAGATTGATTTCACTCAGATATATTTTTACAACTGTTAAATGTGTGCTAGGTATGAGTTGATTACATTTGACTCCAGATTTTGTGATACACTTTATTTTTGAAAGATATAAATGACACAATCAACTTTGTTCAAGTGCATAATGTGGCAAAAACAAATGGAAAACAGTTCTTATTCATTTCAATACATTTTTACGGTTTGGATGGAAAAACAAAAAACGAAAATACATCAATTGGTTCAATACCTTATCAAATGTTGAACACATTTTTCAACACGTTAGAATTTTCTTTCCTAAGTTCTTATATTTTACAATTACGAGACATGTTGGTATTTATTATTACTTGTCTGTGACCTTTTGTCACTTTTTACTGAATAAGGAGGATTTTTGTAAATCATTTCTTCATTGAGCTACCTTTGAGAATTCTTATCTGCAAAGAACAGGATTGAAATATGTATTGTCGAAGGCTTTCATGGCTAGAATCACTCGGTTCTTGTGGGTTTTTTCGGGCTATAGGGCCATGTTCTAGAGGCATTTCTCCTGACGTTCCGCCTGCATCTATGGCAAGCATCCTCAGAGGTATGAAATGCCTCTAGAACAGTGGTTCTCAACCTGGGGTCCCCAGATGTGTTTGGCCTTCAACTCCCAGAAATCCTAACAGCTGGTAAACTGGCTGGGATTTCTGGAGTTGTAGGCCAAAAACATCTGGGGATCCCAGGTTGAGAACCACTGCTCTAGAACATGGCCCTATAGCCCGAAAAAACCTACAAGAACCTAGTATTGAAATAAACAGAAGTTAACTAAATTGGGTGCATCTACACTTCAAATTAATAAAGTTTGACACCACATTGGCGGCCATAGCTCAATGTCCTTGGGGTCCTTGGAGTTGTAATTTTATGACCTCTTGAGCCTTCTCTTCCAAAGACTGCTCATGCCTAATCAAACTACACCTCCCATGATTCCATAGCACTGTGCCATGGCAGTTAAATTGGTGTCAAACTGCATTGATTCTACAGTGTAGATAGATCCTTTCTTAAGTTTAAGTATTATTGTTAAACATGACTAAAATAAAGTTCCTAAAAAACACAAAAGTATAGAGTCAACCGACCACTGAAACAGAAAGTGAGAAACAGTGGAAATGACAATACTCTACAGAAGCAAAGCTTCCAAAACAGATGGAACAAATGCATGAACTTATAACAGATAACACTTTAAACAACCAAAATATGGTAAGATATTTCAGCAACTGTAATCAGTTAATAAATAACTTGCAGAAAAATGTGACCCCCTCCCTTAAAAAGGAACTGCAGTAACCTTTCATAATATTTTAATGCCATTATTTCAAAAATACTACTCTGTCCAGAAACCTTAATCATATTATGAAGAAATAAAGTTATAACATACTAGCCTGAACACTACTGTACCAATTGTATCTACCTATTCACCATTGGATAATTGATCCAACCAGTCTTGTTATAATAATAGTAAGTCGTCTGGTGTAGTTCTTTGTTTTTTTTCATCTGCACAAGAACATTGCTAGATGAACCAGTTTTGGAACTACAGCAGAGCCTCGGTTATCCAATTTTTGCTCATCCAGTGTTCTGTATTATATAATGCAGTCTGCCTCCTGCCTGGATCCACAGCTGTTTCAATACATTGCGATGTTTTGGTGCTAAATTAATAAAAACAGTAATTACTACATAATGTTTCCATGCACTGAACTGCTTTTTCTGTCGATTTGTTGTAAAACATGATGTTTTGGTGCTTAATTTGTAAAATCATAACGTAATTTGACATTTAATTGGCTTTTCCTTAATCCCTCCTTATTATCCAACATTTTTGCTTATCCAACGCTCTGCCAGCCCATTTTTGTTGGATAAGCGAGACTCTACTGTAATTACAGATCTTTTCCCAATTACATAACTGTTATCCATGAGCACATTACTGTAGGCCTGTATTTTAAATGTGGGGTCCATTCTAGGACCCTTTGCGTAATAAGATTTCATGTGGTCTTCCCTGAAATGAACAATGATTTGGCTTCTATTTGGCACAGTATCTGAAGGAAATGTCTAGAGAAACATGCTCTCTTGACTTTCAGCATGATCCTATGATCAACCTCCAGTGGAGGTTGGGCTCCAGTGGAGGTTGACCACAGAATCATGTTGGTGGTCTAGATCAACCTATAGAATCATGCTGGAGGCCTACAGAGAATGTCTTTCTAGGTCTTCCAGTATGATTCTAAGGCATTTAAAGAGTAGCATCTTGTTGTGTAGCACTTGTAGATACCTTTGTCAAAACATGCTGGAATGTAGCTTTTGCAATTGCAATTGCTGTCTCTCTTTCACCTTCTCCAAGCCTAACACAAAAGTGTCTTAGTGCTGTGTGGTCTTTGTCTTTGATTGTATATGTTTTATATTGCATTCTTTGGCTGAAACAGCATTGTAAATAAAGGTTATTATGTTTATTTCCATTTAAATTTTACAAAAAAATGGAAAGGGCTTTGTTTCAGGAAAATAGGTCAAGTAAGGAACCTTGAACATGTGCACTTAATAATAAAATGAAAGTGGTGCGAGAAAAATGTAGAGTTCAACATCAGTGAATGTATTAACTCTATTGAAAACTGAATCATAACAGCAGATCCTGTGTGGGATCAATGGAGAATAGCAGATGTGTTGATGATAATAGATATCTCAACAGTATTTGTTTTTATAGCAATTAAAACATGTCATTTACAAAAATATGGTAATAAATGGTAATAAAATATAAAGCAAAGGTGGGATAGATAAACCCCACTTTTTATAGCCTGTTCACATCCATTTTAGTATTTCTGGTTATTGGTCTTCATCGAGCATTGTTTCAATGGAATTTCAATACTGGTGTTTTATTTTCTTATGTTTTATTTAATTCTGTTTATCTGGATTATTATATTTTACTATGTTATTGGGTTTTTATTTTAATGGATTGTTTAGCTTTTATGTCTTGTGGACATTCTGTCCCATATGTAAGCTGCCCCGAGTCCCTTCGGGGAGATGATGGTGGGGTATAAGATTATTATTATTATTATTATTATTATTATTATTATTATTTGTCAACATGCATACAAATTTTCTACCCTTCTTTCCAACTAAAGCTAGCAATTCTCATTCAATATTGTCAAGTATCATAGTGAGATTTCAATACTTAATTCTTTGGGTTACTGTGAGTTTCCTGGGCTGTATGGCCATTTAAGCTGTATTAGAAACTAGGCAAGTGACATTTATATATTGGTGGAATGTCCAGGGTGAGGGAAAGAACTCTTGTCTGTTGGAGGCAAGTGTGAATGTTTCAATTGGCCACCTTGATTAGCATTGATCAGCCAGGCTTTGAAGCTGCAAGGTCAGTGAATGCTAATCAAGGTGGCCAATTGCAACCTTCACACTTGCCTCAAGCAGACAAGAGCTCTTTCTCCCACCCTGGACAGATGTATAAACCTTCACTTGCCTAGTTTCCGACAGACCTCACAACCTCTGAGGATGCCTGCCATATATGTGGGCAAAACATCAGGAGATAATGCTTCTGGAACATGGCCATAAAGCCTGGAAAACTCACAGCAACCCAGGGATTCTGACGATGAAAGCCTTCAACAACACTAAATTCTTTGTTCTGCATTATAGTATATAACTTGTTTTGCTCTCCCTATCCCATAGGAACTTATCCCAGACTAGTGGCTAAAGTATTGCAGCCTAAAACAAGACCTATGGTAGCACAGTGTTCTAATTTTTATTTATCACATTTCTACTGTTTGTAGCCTGTGTTCAGATTAATCAGCAACATATAGCCCACAGTTAAAATATGTGATACTGAGTGTGTTGAACGTAAGAGTTACACATAATCTAACAACATAATAGAAGCAAATTAAATTTTATAACTAATATATCCTTTAATACAGGGCCATACTTATATCTACAGTAAGATATCCATGGGGATGTGTTCAAGAAACTTACCATGGAAACAGAAAACCATGGAAAATAGTGAATCCTATTGGAATGAATAACAGAAGTTACCACAGAATCACCTTGGAGGACCTAGAAAATTCCTAGAGTCATTTTTCTTTTCATAAATGTGCCCGTGACACTCCATGGCAGCTTCTGGTAGAAGTATATCATATAATTACCTGGAGAACCTACACATTCCAAGTGAGGACATATTTTGTTGGTTGTAGGAAGATAACTTCATGGATACCAGCCCTGCAGGCATGTGAGGGTCATACTGTGTGTGCATGTATACACATATAATCCCACCAAATGTGGATCATAGTTCTATTAAATCATTGCCATCACAAAGACAACTTGCTTATTTGGGTAAATAGTCTTTGAAGTCTTACAGACATAAGTAGCACATATATAATATATTCAAATCTTTTCCCCAATTCAGTATTAAGGGCATATTTATCAATTTCTTTGCATAAACTATTCTTGCCTAAATCCATAGTCTATTTTGTTTCAAAGTTTCTATGCTTTTTATCCCCTATAATTACTTCTACATTTTGAATTATATCTCATTTCTCTGATTGTTATTTATAGGGTTGCCAAAGGGTATACTTTTCCTCTCCGAATGAATGTCTGAGATCCTAGCTTGAACAAAACTCCCTAGTTGTAAGCACTGCAGAATACAGACTTTACATCTGAAACTCTCAGTCAATAGGTTATATGAAAAAATGTTTGCTGGCTATACAAAATCAATGAAAATTGACAAAAAAGTGAAACCAAACCTTGCCGCAAGTAGCTATTCATCCAAAAGACCTAATTTGATCCACATGGTGTCTTCACAGTATTAAGATATTTATTTATAACGAGCTGTTTTGCTTGCAAGGATAGAAAAAGAGAGTTAAGCAAACCCGTTTAAGCGATTTTTCAAGTATCCTAGTTAATTCCAAGAGACTGCCTGGGAAAAATGTCTAGTGGGAAAAAGTACAGCCAATTTTTGCTGATCTTTGTAAGTTGATTATTAGTGGTAGAATCACGACGAGATCAACTGATTTGGATAACATATAGCTAAGTTGTATTGAATGGTGAGAATGTCAGATAGGATTTTATATTTGTTCAAGGATTAACACAATTTTGCATAAGCATTATAAATATTGTGCAAGCAGACCAACAACTGAATACAGCCCTAAAAATTACAGCAAGACATAGTTGGTATGTAAGAGAGATGTATTTAAGAGCAATTGGCCACCAAATACAACACTATTGAAAAAGAAGCATCTTATATATCACCTTCTGTTATCAAGCGTTCGTGGAAACAGGTAAAATGTAGCATAATATTAGTAAAACATTGACATCAGTAACCAACATGCTGCCACAACAAACTGCTATGAATTTGCATGGATCTATTAGCCGAACTGTTTGAGTATGACACACAGTTTGAGTTGTCAATTAAGAAATAAATTAGGAATTATCAGTAGTTCTTTACACACATCAACTCCTACAACAAAACTTCTTTTTTTTCCAGCTCTGCAGAAAATCCTTTCTGCAATGAAGAGCAGATAAAAGGAAATGATCTTTTGTAAGACCATCAGACCAGAAAATCACCACACCAATGAAGGATATATCATGAGTGCATCAGGGATCCTCTAAGGGGAAGTTGGTGGGAGATCCATTGTACTGCCCACCTTTCTACAGGTAGACAGATATCATTGAATGTGATATGAATTTACTTTTTTATCCTTTTAATTCTTGTTTTCTCATTAACTTTCATGCCACAATGCAAATAAAGTGCACATAAGGATAGAAATACACTTACCTGGATTTATAGAGTAGTTGACATTAGGAATATTGGAAATAATGCACAATGACTCCGGCTACTGTAATGTGACAGCAGGAACTCAAAACATTGTTCCATGGAGTAATGCTTCTTTCTGCATGTGATAAAACCTGCAGTGACAAAGAAATGCATAAAATTATTTAAAGCATACACAAAAAGCACACACGAGTACCCCTCAAACCCTGGTTCTGGTTCTGTGGACATCAGACTCAAACTAAATCCTATATGAGAGCAAGTGCTAAGCATAAATCAAATTCCCAGTCCCAAATAAAGTACATCTATTTAAAGCAATTGACTTACCATCAAAGAATTAATTCTGTGGGTTTACATTAGTTTGTTTATTTATTTATTTATTTATTTACAGCATTTATATTCCACCCTTCTCACCACGCAGGGGACTCAGGGTGGATTACAATGTACATATGCATGGCAAACATTCAATGCCATAGACACACAACATATTTACATAGACACACAGAGGCTAGTTAACATTCCAGCTTTCATGAGGGTATTCTGGCCACCAGGGGAGCTGTTGCTTCACCGTCCATTTGTGACACTGAGGGAGTACTTCCTCATTCTTTTTCGCTTGCTTACTGGAAATTTTATGTCGTAAATTAGTTAAATTAGCCTCCCCGCATAAGCAGTACCTAAATTTCCTACTTGACAGATGCAACTGTCTTTCAGGCTGCAAAGGTCGTCAGCAAGCTACACAAAGGTCAGAAGCTCACTCCAACCTGGGCTGGCTTCGAACTCATGACCTTTCGGTCAGTAGTGATCTTAATGCAGCTGACTCCCAGCCAGCTGTGCCACAGTCCCGATGTGGCTGTCAAGTGGATAGGCCAAAGAATCATCCAAGGAATGCACTTTGGGACACTTCCGGAATACCTGACTCCATTTTCCCAGCAATACTCAATGGCATAATGCACAAGACCTCCTGACTGAATAATAGCATCCTACATTATGGCTTATGAGGCTAATGCAAAATTAAGAATCAAATGTTAACTCTTTCCCTGTGTAGATGTTGAAAAATAGTATTCCCTGTCATGTGCCAACAACTGTCTCCTACCCTTTCTTAAAAAATGTGTTCCTGAGGTCTATATATAGGTTGCAATACATTTTGGTGGCTAATCAAACTATATCAAAGTGTCTGTGTGTGTTGTGTGTGTGTGTGTGTGTGTGTGTGTATCCATTCTTCCGCTCATAAGAAAGTTTTAGTAGGGCAATTAAAATTTCAACTGAGGTAGGCAAGAAAGAATCTTGCTGTTATAGGAAAATGACAGCTTCAAGGATACAGGCATGATACAAGAAAAAATGTCTGTACAGCAACAAGATTATAAATGCACCTTTTTTCTCAGTTCTTCAATGGACATTTCTCTTTACACATCTATGAGCTCTCTTGAAATTATTGCTTTTTAAATACTAGCCATTCTGAAGTACTGACAACATGTGCCTGATGTGATATTTTTATAAAACAGCTGGAACATTAGTAATAGATTGCTGAAATCTCCTAAATGGCATCTCCCGAAAAAGTTGCAATCTTATATACAAAGCCAAAGAGCCTCCCAACTCTCCCAGGATGCTGGAAAGATCATATTTTTTTCTGCTGCTTTCAGCATGCCGACAGTGATCTATTGAGTTTACGTGGCTTTCTTGTCAATACCAACTGGTCACAGTAGGTGGAAAGCAGGTTCTCTTACTACATACTTGCTAATTAAACATGTCAATAGCCATTCATGGTGAACATTTCAATACCACCTTCCAAACAAAAAGAAGCGTAAACATACATATCAGGAAAAGAATAGATATATCACCAGAAAGGTCTGCTACTTTGAGTGAATGCCTGCTTCCTATCCTTACTGAGACATAAAAGAAAACATTCAGGAACATAACTCACAAATTGCACCGTTTTGTTCCGGAGATGCAACATGGCTGGGCTTTTTTCTAAAAGATCAAAAGATCAGAAGATCATTTCACAGATTTCAGAATTAAAGGACACTTTTTACTTCGTTCTTGGATGTTTGTTGAGTCAGCTCTCCACTGCTACGGGTTTTATCTTTGCAGGTTTCTAAGATTTGCAGTTGAAAATTGCATTGGAGGAAGTAGTGATTGTAAAAAGATGTTTTTTCAGATAAAATTGGGGTCGTTCACTTGCAGTTTTTCCACTTTTTTAGGGGTCCTGTGACCCTACCCCCAGTGAACATGGAAGGCCTACTGTATGAAAACATTTGCAGAATTATTTTGTGATTTCCCCATGAAATGTTACTTTCCAGATTTTATAACTTGGCATATTTGGTAGGTGAACCTATATGATCTGGTTCATTTGTGAATACAAATAAACAATTTGAGAGTGCTAAATGAACCAGTTACCATATACAGTGTTCCCTCACTTATCGCGGGTGTTCCGTTCGAGGACCACCCGTGATTGTGTGGACACGACAGTATATTTATTTTAATATTTATACATATTCCTTACTTACTGCAGAATGTCTCTCCTTAATGTTACTTTCCTTTTACGCCGTTTTGTCTATAACATCTCCTTACTTTCAGCTTCATATTACCTCCTCTTTCTCTCCCCTTCCTGCCTTTCTATGGTGTTCCCGACCACTTCTGGCCTTCTGTCTCTCCCTCAAGTTCCGGCCTTCTACATCCCACCACTTCCTATCTCCCAGTCAACTTGTTGGCTTCCACTTCTGTAGTCTTCTCTCTTATTTCCCTCTCTTTGTTTTTTGTTTTTTGTCTCCTAAATCATCAGTTCCTGTATCCCGCTCCTCCTCCTCTAGAATTGCAGAAGGACTCTGCGTAGATAAAACAATCTTGCCTCAAGGTCAGCCCTTCCTTCTTTTCCTCAGTTTGCCATATTGAGTTTAATGTAATATAAATCCATCAGCTGATCACCCTACGGGCTTTGCTGCTCTTGATCCAGCAGGAGAAAGGAGCCAAAGATCTACCCGATCGTTTCATGGGGCTGGCTTAATTAATATTTATTAATTTTTATTAAAAACCCGCAAAACAGCAAGTCTGCAAAAAGCAAACTGTGAAATAGCGAGACAACATTGTATACTCGAAGATAAGCTAAGTTTTTCAGCCCTTTTTTGGGCTGAAAAAGCCTCCCTTGGCTTGTAATGAAGTCAAGTCGGGCAGCAAAGCTTGGAGGCCATTGCTTGCAATATATGATTAATTTCTCTCTCTTCTTCCCCTCCCTTAACAGTGTGTTTTCTTTTCCAAAGACTCCCTTGCTCACTGGAGAGTCTGAGAAGCACTTGCAAGTCAGGAATACCCATTAATCTTATAAAAGCATTTCCCCCTGAAATATCTGTTAATCTCTCCTAGTCACAAGTCTTTGCAATCCCTATGTACCTACATATCTCCATCAATCTATATACATTAATTTTATATATGAATTTTCCACTAATATGTTTGCAGGTCTTTGCAAATCCTATATACATATAGATATCTAGACATTTCCACACACCTATATGTCTGTATCTATATGTATACATTATTTTATATGAATTTTCCCCTCACATGGTTGCAAGTCTCTGCAAATCCTATATAGATATAAATAAATATATAGAGCTATCTATATATCTGTATATCTCTGTATGTGTATGTATATGTGTATATATATATAAATAATTTTATATATGAATTTTCACCTCACATGTTTGGAAGTCTTTGCAAATCCTATATATATATTTTAAATTTATTTATTTAAAATTTTAATTATTACATTTGGCCCTGCGTCGTGGCATTACTGTTATTGTTTATTGCTTTGTTTATGAGTTATTTATTGTCTGTATTCCTGTGTTGTTTTTATTGATGTATTTGGGCTCGGCCTCTTGTAAGCCGCACCGAGTCCCCCGGGAGATAGTAGCGGGATATAAATAAAGGTTTATTATTATTATTATATATATATATAGAAAGAGAGAGAGGGAGGGAGAGGGAGAAGGAGCGACAGCGAGCAATGAATACAGATATATAGGGCTTGCAGATATTACAGGGAAATACACATAAAGAAAGAGAGGATTTGCAAACATATCAGGGGGAAATGCATATGTGAAATTAGTATATATAATTATAGATCTATATCTATCTCTGAATTGTTTAATGTTTATATAGGCACTGAATGTTTGCCTGTTACTATGTTGGAAGCTGACCTGAGTCCCCATCAGGAGATAGGGCAGGATACAAATGAAGTATTATTGTTGTTGTTGTTGTTATTATTATTATTATTATTATTATTATTATTATTATTATTATTATGTTATTGTTAATACCATATTGTTTTTGTTGATCCTACTTTTCCATTTACAGTGCTAGTTTACTGTTTTTCTTTGAAATATGGTAAATATTCAAAAACATTTAACCTACTGATATTTCAATTAATGTAATTTTATTGGTATCTATTTTTATTTTGAAATTTACCAGTACCTGCTGCATTTCCCACCCTAGGCTTCTAAGTTTTCCTATTTTTTTGTGGTAAAATTAGGTGCCACGGCTTATATTAGGGTCAGCTTATATTCAAGTATATACGGTAGATCATAACACTAGACCTGAACATAAAGCAACTCTGTGTCTCACAGAAGTATATTTACTTCATATTTGACATCATACTGAGGTTTTCAGTGCAGAATTGGCAGTGCCTTATCCAGCAATCTGTACTGAGGTATGTTTTTCATGGCAACCGATCCCATTTAAATGCCAGAAAATAAATGATGGACACAACTACTTTCCAGATAACTAGGGGATTAATTAAGTAAGCCAATTGGGGCTTTTCGCTTATTTACTCTGAATACCTCTTTCCCCTCTTCTATTCACACCATGTGGTGAATTTTCTATAATTTCCCAGAACTGCACGAGTGAGGTTTGTAATGTAGTGTTTTAGGCTGCTGTTCAATGACAAAAGGCGAAAAGTCCTACAGAATATGTGTAAACTCTTTTGGAGTATATCCAGAAGTGTTTCCTGGGTCTTTTAAAATGAACTTTGTGAGAGTTGGGATGTTATTTTTAAAATGTGCTTTCCTTCTATCATCCTGGAGATGCTGGTCTTACCTAACCCATCCTAACTGTAAATTGACTGCAGTGGCAGGTCAGTTTCCCCATGGTTTCCCCAATCAGTAACAAGTATTACTGATTTTTCAGTAATACTTGCCAAGTCACTTTTAAAGCCATTGTTTCCAACAAAAATCCCTGATATATAATAATGAGCACCATGCACTCAGTATTCCCAAAACTCAGTTGAACCCCGAATTCACATAATATATAAGCACACTTTTATTACAAAACTGAAACTTCTTTCAATGCTTGAGTGACAGTTTTATCCCTCATGTAAACTTTCTATGTCCATGGAGATTTTGAGATGGAAGCATTGTCAAACAAGCACTCTTCAACATGTATATTGGGGGTAGTTCAATCAAATAACACATGCTCCCAAATGGATCTAATTGTTTCATGGTTAAGTCCTGAAATATTCTATCAACAGTTATAATCAGGATTTGCAACAATGCGTCACCAAATGTTACAAGTAAATTATAAGTGACTGCTGGAACATCACATTGTTCTGAATTGTTTCTTTTCTTACATTCCATGTGCATTGTTCTTACCAATGCAAAATCCGGAAGGGGAGGATTAGGTACGATTTTCAAGCAGTGAATTTAACTGTCTTATAAAAAAGGAACAAATCACCTGTAAAGTGAATGCTTTTGAATCCTGTTTTCTAAACATGCATGCATATAATCAAGATTTTGTTTAAGGAGCTTATAAACTAGTTATTTCTCCTCAAGCACCATGAATCAAGAAAGCCTCACTGCTGAAGTAAAGTATCCAGATTCTGCATCAAAAGCTATATTTTGGAACTTTATGATGACATTCCTGACACAATATATAAACCGTTCTAATGAAATGTGATAGTGTTTATCTGGGTGTCCTGCTGAGTGAACTATTTCACATTGGGATCTATGCTGCTATGATGCCCACTGAGCAATGGGATCCACAGTGTTATAGTGGCGACATATGCACAATGGTCTTCTTGGACAAGGCCTTCTTGGCTGTGGCCCCCCTCCTGTGGAACTCGCTTCCCACTGAGGTAAGATCGGCTCCGTCCCTCCTGTCGTTTAGGAAGAAATTGAAGTTGTGCTTCCGGGACCAGGCTTTTGGAAAACAGGCATAGATAGCACTTTGGACATGGAATTGGATATGGAATTGACTGGGATGATGTTACAGCTATTAATACTGTTTTTACTGTTTTAATTGCTATTATATTGCTGTTTTATATGCATCAAATTGCTGCCAAATGTAAGCTGTCCTGAGTCCCCCTTTGGGGGTTGAGAAGGAACAGGATAGAAATACCGGAAATAAATAAATGGTCCCAAAGATGTTGCTACAACTCTGTTCCCCTCCTGAGAGTACAAATATAGTACAACACTATGATTCAACTTTATGTAGCTACTTAACAATAATGTCTCTACCTAACAAGATGCTAGACCAGGGGTCCTCAAATGAAGGTATCACCTAAACATTTTTCACCTAAACATTAGTCAGAGGAAATATAGTACTCAAAAGAGCTTACATAAAACATATCATAATAACTGGTGTCTCTACACTGGTTAATTTCCTGCATAAGAAATAATAAAAAGAAACACAGACGAGTCCTATCTGACTTGCTGTTAAACATAAGAAGATGAACCAGATGAACTGTCATATCCAAAGACTGACTAAGTTAATGCTAGCCAAAAGTAAAATAAGTATAATCCACATCAAAATAAAATACAGTCTATTTTTGAACCCTTTAGGAACACTAACAAAGTGTTCATACACCATATACTGACAATCTTTCAAAAATCATGATTGAGAATGTGTAAAATCATATAATCAGATTATAATCAGCAAATAATGCTACATATATAGGCAATAAGTTTTAATTATCTTGCAATAATTATTTGACTACACTTTCAGTAATAAAATGATAATATTGTTGTAGTACAGCTTGAGGCTGGTGGGTTCACTGATGATTTAGAGAGGATTGTGGGATTTCCTGGGGAACATAGTGATGAAGATTCAAATCAGGGAAATGATGGTTCTCTCTAGAAAAAACCTGATTCAGAAAGTACAGGGCTCCAAGGTCAGTCAGAGGAGCCAGAAACTGCAACATTAGATAAGGATTCAAGTGAAGAGCTAAGTGATACCGAAGGCTCCCAGGGGAAAACACCCAGAGCTACAGAGATTAACAAAAGTCTTCATTTACATATTAGAGTAGAAAATAGGCAGCGCATTGGCACAATTACATGGAAAAATTGGGAAGAAAATTCATGGGAAAAGGAATTATGACTTCATGGGTGCCTATTAATTAGCAAGTTGTTTACCTAAGGGTTAGTTCAGGCAACGTAGCGTTCGAGTGAGAAGCTAGGCCTTGGTTTTTGATTTAAGTATCCTGGAAGTTTTCTATGTTCTTGTTTTTGTATTCATGCTCAAGTTTTACAAAGTAAACCTTTTGCTTGTGGATTTATTATGTACTTGTGATTTTTTGGTTATTCTTGGACTGTGTTACCTTGGGATCTACATAAGATATTTGGATTACTGTTTGGTTATTACCTATTGCTAACCCCTTTTTGGATTATACATCTGCTTTAGTCCTGATTTTTCATACATTTTACGTGTTTATACAATAAACTGTTTCCTTATATTCTAGACTCTTGTTTGGTGCAGTGGTCATAGGTGTTTCCAGGCCTGGAGTGCAAAAATTAAAAGGACAGAGGTCCTACTACTATTTTGCAGCAAAATCAACAAGAAATCTTGAAGCATATTTAAAAAATAGCAAGATCACTTATAATAAACTTTTCTGCACCTGTTTATCAGGTAGAAAGAAAACTTGTTAGTCTTTAAACCATCACTGCTGGAAAATAACTTGTCGATATTTCTTTTGGGATCTTGCATACAAGGGACATAATAACAAGCACAAGGTCTTCAGCCCAGCTGCAACAAAAAACGTATGCTTCTTCTATCAAAGTGGAAGCCTTCATCTGAAATTTGTTTTGAAAAGGCTCTATCAATCTGGGGAAAAGTCAGACTAAAGATAGTGCACCCTGGAATGTTTTTTAAAAAATCTAGCATAACAAGGTGAAAAAAAATCTTTTATTTATGATCATCATGTTCTTACTGGTATCTTCACTTGCTACTTCTGATTACAGTGGAAAAATACATATAAGTTGTGTTTCCTTCATCTGGAATTCTGAAATAATCAAAACCAAAAACATTTTGGCACCAGCCACCCACTTCCTACTTTGGCAAAAAGGGGCTAGTCATATATCCAGCACTCACCATTAGCAGTGCCTTGAAAATTGACAATTTGGGAATAGTTTCAAGCCATAGATTGTTGAATCTGTGGGTGAAGAATCCATTTCAACTGGGGGGGGGGGGGGGGTGACTGTATATATAGATCCAATAATTCAAAACAGCCCCTTAACACAAAAGGAATATATTTACTACATGAAAATCTTCACTTGTCCCAATATATAAATTTGAATGCTAGAATAAAAATTTTTTTTCCACAAAATGTTTTTTTTTTGGCTATATGTAGGAAACTAGTTCATACGGTGAAGCCATAAAAAATATGACATCCCATCCACCTGCTATCAGCCATCAAGAACCACAGCATGCAATTATTCTGATTGTTCAGCTGGATCTTCATATTGACTGATCATTTAATGCAGCAGGATGGTTTTGTCTCTTCATTAACAGAATCTATGTTGTGCTATTCTGACTGATTAAACAAATTGGAATGCATGAAACAAAACTAGAAGTTGGGTGTATTGTTCTCCTTCAGAATTGGTTTGGTAGCAACAGAAAATACAAGACAATTGGAATCCTCTAACCAGTTTTCATGCTGTTACTTGATCTCAGAAAAAAAAATGCACTTGAGTTTCTACCTTGCCTGTGTGGATGTTAGTGCAGGACTGAAGACATAGAAGTATAATTTACAATATCAGTTTCATGTCTACCTTGCACTCAAAAACCCATGCTGAAGCGGAAAGTTTTTCAACTTCCCAAATAGTTTATATGACCTAGTAACTTCAAACCAAGTGACAGGTGGTTTATATGAGCTTAAATGCCAGAATGTGAATCCCAAATATAAAATTTAAAAAACACTTTAATGGGCAGGAAGGGGAAGAAACAGATAGAAACTAAGAAATCACAAAACACCTAATTTCTAATCACATGTTCAGCCATCTGTGAGGGATGGAGAGTAGATAACTTTCAAATGTTTCCAACTGTGGTAATTTTTAATGAAAAAAATCATTTTTATAAATGCATTTTTTCATAATAAAGTAACAAAATGAATATGTGCATGACAAATCTAGAATTACTGTAATTAACTTTTTCCAGGCTGCTGTTCTTAGGAAATATGGTATAGCCCTTCAGGCTTGCTAAAATAAACATGTCAATTGTTTTTAGTGTCTATGATAGTTTTCACACTGATTTGGAGCAAAGTTTTCTATAAGGTTTTCAAAAATATTCTCAGTTCAAAATCCTCCTCTGCCCCACACCAAAATAAGGTTAATTATATACATCCAGTTTTTTAAAGATAAGGAATTGGTAGACATACTGTTGATCAGTCAAAACTAAATTTTGACGTAAATCTCCCCTCTCCATACATGAGACAAATGATAATAAATTGAAAGAAGAAAAATAAACATCAATCTGTAATTTTATTTGTCTTTATAAACAAAGCTTTATAAAAAGGAATTATCTGACTTCTAAGGGTGGTTCTGCACAGGCCCCATCTTTAGCCTTCTCTGTTGAAGAGTGCTGGTGGCCTTACCAAAATACATCTTCCATCCTTCCAAAGTATTGAGCCATGGCAATTAAACTGATGTCAAACTGTATTCATTCTAGTGTGCAGATACACCTTATTTCACTGACTAAATACAATGATATAGGACAAGGGGCAACTGTGCCCTTGCAAAAATTGTTGAACAGCAACAACCAAAACATAACTTAAACAAAATACAAATCATAATTCACCTGTCTTAAAATATTGTGTAAGAAAGAAGAATTCACACAAGATTATAGAGAAAGGTTGTGGATTAAAAGGAAATAACAAGTTTTTGTCTACCAAGTATCTGAAAATGTTTCTCTATGTTAAAGAGAAATGTCATGTTAGCTTAAGAAATCTCTCTGAAGTTAGTTTATTTTTTTCTGAAGAGAAATCTGCAAATCCTCAATCTCAATGGAAGTAGGAGATAGAAGACCAAGAAGAGAGAGAGAGAGAAAAGCAAGGTTTAGTGAGAAATGTGCTCCTTTCAGAAATTTCCCAGGTTTTGTAACCCCAGCTTCTCACAAACCTCTCCACTGCAATTTCATTAGTCACTTCCCTATCTCATTAAAACTTTGCCAATTAAAAATTGGTCGCAGGTTGGAATCCGGGGAGCTTCCACTGTCAGCCCCAGCTTCTGCCAACCTAGCAGTTTGAAAACATGGAAATGTGAGAAGATCAATAGGTACAGCTCCAGCGGGAAGGTAATGGCACTCCATGCAGTCATGGCGGCCACATGACCTTGGAGATGTCTACGGACATAGAAATGGAGATGAGCACCACATCCCAGTCGGACATGACTGGACTTCATGTCAGGGGAAAACTTTTACCTTTACCTAATCTTATCTAAAAAAATTGTTTATCATTTTCCGCAGATGTTTCTCTTAAATCTTTATTTCAAATGCTCAGAAAGTCATCAACTTTTGGACCCCAAGTTCATCCTTGTACTATGCACCTGATAAGCATCTGATCTGGGATCATAAATTTGTGCTCCTTACTTTGAGAGTTTGGCTATCAAACAGTCCTTATCAGTACCAGCTAGCTGCTAAGCCAAAATATATGCAATGATTAATCACACTGAATAAGTCTAAACCAAGTATTTCAGATTTGTAAGTTTCTAAAGTATCTTTTAAAAAGCCTAAAATGTTTATTGCCCCCTCCTCTTCTCCTTCCCTTCTCCAATTGCCATTCTGCTCCAGCCAGCATCACTCCAAGTGACAAGTGGCCAGCATTACATGCCAGGCTTGTTGGCCATCACAAGGACAATAGTAGGGAACAGTGAATGCAATCCCATGTCCCCAAGCAGCCTGAGACTAGGGAACATGGGATGGTCATGTATGTAGTTGTGGCTGGTTATCTCTTGAAATGGCAGAACTGTTTATATGAGCCCAAATTCAAATGTACACTTTAGCACACTTTAGCATGCACACTTTAGCATGTTATATTTATGTACAGTATTTATATCCCACCCTTCTCATCCTAAAGGGGACTCAGAGTGGCTTACAGAACACATATAGGATAAACATTCAATGCCAATTATGCAATTAACATGGACAAACAACACAAACAGAGTAAAGGCAGTTATTTCCACAATCTTGGAGGCTGATCATAACTATGGCCACACAGGAGGGGGGTGCTGTTGCTCTATCTTCCATGTCGAGGAGCTTTCCTTCGATAGATAGCCTTAAGGGCGCCTTTCTCACCTCCCCGCTAAAAGTAGTACTTATTTTATTTACCTTCATTTCTTCCCTTGACCGGCTAGGTGGGCAAGTGAGCTGGGGATAACTGTGTCTGCTCACCTCAACCCAGGTTTCAATTGCTGATCTTTTGATCAGCAGGATTTTTCTGCAGCACAGTGGTTTAGTCAGCTGTGCTAAGCTTGGCCCCTTATGGTAATGGTTCCCTCTTGAGCTCCATGACTTCAAATTTACACCTTGGATGCCAATTTAGAAATCTAAAAATTTAGATAAGTAAAAAAATCAAGCTTTTGGTTAAAAACTTAAAACAAAATAAAATTAAGCCATTTGTTGTTCAATGCAATAATCATGGATATAAACACAATTATACGATCTCGTAGCTATGTTCTCTATAAACAGTTTTACACATTTCTATCTAAGTGGTCTGTTGATATTTTTAAACAGCTGTTTCTTTTTTAAAGGATTTTCCTTCCTTTGCCACTCTTGCAGGTGACAAAACTGTCTTTGATACAAGGCTCTTTGTTTGATTTGTGTCTTTTGGCTTTCTACTGAGAGGTGGTCTTTGAAAATGGAGCCATGCTAATATTTTAGTTGTCAATGGAGGAAAAGCTCAAAGCCAATTTCTCTTAAACACACACTTGAGATTTTGGTAAGACATTAAGTTGTGATGCTTTGCTTTACATAACACATAAACTAGGCATTGTCAAAATAAAGGCAGCCATTTGGGAGCTACAGACCATAAAATAAGTACACTCAAGTTGAGTTGAGTCTTCTGTAGGAAAAAACATGCCTCAAGCTGGAAGAGCACTTTGGGTATTTTGTTAAAATGCCTTAATGCAAGGCATTAAAATAACTATTCTCTTACACTCATATGTCCATAGTATTTATTCAAAAAGCTTCACAAATAGAGTTATTTTGTTGTCTTTTTATAAAACCAACTTTGTACTAACTTTCAGTCCTAACGAAGGATCTCCACACGTAAGAGGTTTATATAATATACACAAAGGAAATAAATGTCTATCTTTGCTGTACAACTGGCACACATGAGGACTGCATTGTAATGTGTATGTTCACTCATGGATGATGGCAGTACTGTGTTCCCTCCACAACAAATATTAATACAAGACGTATGAGCCACACCAAGATTTGTGAAGCAAGATAGAAGACTTAGCAAATTGACCTGTATATTTGCTATTAGCCATAATAGCTAAAGATAAAAAAAAATTACATTCAAAAGACATGTGTCTCTAAATGACAATTGCTAGGGACAAATAATAGAGGACAGCTGTTCCCATCATGTCCACTTCTGATCTACCCAGAGGCATCTGGCAAGCTACTACTGGAAGCAGAATGAATGTGGATCTTGGCCTAATCCAGCATTGCTTTCAAGTTCTGCCTCCCAAAATGGGTTTTAGTATTTCTTAAAGTACATTTTCTTTAAAAAACACTTTTGTATCTTGCCCTTTTTGCTTTTAAAAGAGGCCCCAAACAGTTGCACCTCTGTAAAAATATTTCAGCAAATCTAATTACACCACCATTCCCAAACAGCAAATCAGACACAATATAAATTCATTAACCTCTTATTGTCCTTCAGCCATGAAGAGCTGTAGTTTTACCAAATAGGTTTCATTCCAGAGACATTGTGCTACTGTAATTAACATGGTTCATATGTGTGGTCACAGGTTGCAGGTCAATTAAACCAGGTATTTGCCAGTGTAGCCCTTCACATATTGTTGGACCAAAACTCCCATTATCTATAATTAGTGTCATGAGGGACCATTTATTTATTTCCTATATTTATATCCTGCCTTTCTCTACCCCGGAGGGGACTCAAGGGAGCTTACAGATAAGCAATCATTCCATGCTTTCACAACAATATACAGTTAAAATACATCAAAATCAAAATTAAATCCATTAAAACATTACAAAACGTTACTATCAGTATAAAAACATGCAATCCGCAATCCATGGCAGTTACAATCCAGCAATATTTGGATGTCGACACTTTGGCACATTTCCCCATCCATGATTCATGCACTAGCCCAGGGGTCCACAAACTTTTTAAACAGAGGGCCAGGTCACAGTCCCTCAGACTGTTGGAGGGCCAGATTATAATTTTAAAAACACATAAATGAATTCCTATGCGCAGTGCATGTCTTATTTGTAGTGCAAAAAACGCTTAAAACAATTCAATAATTAAAATGAAGAACAATTTTAACAAATATTTTAACAATTTTAACAAGTATTTTAATGAGAAGTGTGGGCCTACTTTTGGTGATGAGATAGGATTGTTGTTGTTGTGTGCTTTCAGACTTAGGTTGAACCTGAGCGAGGGCCGGGTAAATGACTTGGAGGGCCGTATCCGGCTCTTGGGCCTTAGTTTGAGGTCCCCTGTACTAGCCTATGACTGCTCTACTAAAGGTGCTCATTTCTGAGACATAGCTAGGACTGCACCACTGTTCTAGAAAAAAAGAACACAATCATTTGGCCACACATTTCCTGCCACAGAGGAATGAGAAAAATGAAAGTTTTGTGGACAAAATAATAGAATAACAGGGTGGGAATGGGGAGTCTGAAAGTTTACTTGTAGAACAAACAAAAGATGGAAATGAGTTATGGGGCAATTCTACACTGACTGCTGAAGCAGGGCTGATCCATCCCACTTGGGACTCCTTGAGCCTGAATGAATCTCATATTCTGGAAATCTGCACCATTACAAGAATACTGCTTGTTCCTGTATACTGCTTTCTTAGGCCTTCAAGCATGATAAATCAAATCCAGAAGTATCTCAAACATTAAATCTCTTTGCTGTAATCAGGTTAGCCTGGGCTTTTATTTATTTTATAAAGTACAAAAGCATGTACTCTGGGCCAGCATTGCATTGGCAGGACTTCCCAAATGTAGCATGTCTACTGGCAAAGATTCACTGCAAAATGAAGGATTTTGAAAGCAGATTGCCAGTCTTTGCTTTCAGGGAAATGTGCCTGTAACGGTGTTACAGAGACATTGGGCATATCATCAGAGAGGCAAAGAAAAAATCTCTTTTAGAAAAAATGCTTTTAATCCTTGATTAGCTGGCGAGCAAAGTTACAGACAGTTAATCTGCTGCCACCATTAAGAATTATGTCTGCTTTGACCTTTCATTTTGCTTTAGGGTAACTAGAACCATGAAATTTGGCATGTTACAAAGAGATGCCTCTCCAGCCAAAGCAGTAATAGCAGCCGCAGTTTCCTTCAGGGACACAGACGTTTTGTTACAGAATTATATTTCCCTATACATTTATCCACTCTCCTTCCCTGGAATGTTTTTTCAGTTGTAATTTCTTGACACAACACATTTAGTTATATTTACTGTGTGGCAATGCATACATGCACAATAAGAACTAACAAAAAACAGTAATCATCTGGTTGCAGTGGTAGCATTATTTAGTTCAAGAGCAAACCACAATGCCCTCCCTCCCAATAATGAGCATCTACTCAGCAGTTCAGCATACCACTAAGCCAATTATATTGAGAGAAATAGAAAGGCAATGGTTCTCTTAGCAACTCTTCTTAAAGTCTTAAAAAGATACTACCTACAAATTTGCCATGTCTCAGTGATGTAAGCTGGTTGGTTTACTGATGGATTTGAACAGCCGCTGTGAAAGTCAAGTGATTGAATGTTGAGGTGAAATATGAAAGGGCAAAGATTTCCACATCACATTTTTAAAGGGCTTAACCTTGTTTCATCATAACACTGCCCCAAATACATATACATTTCAAAAAGTCTGTTTTCTTTAAGTTTCTTGGCTACACAAGAGGCCAAAATCCTATGTTTTCAGCTGGGGCTGGCCAGATTTCCCACCTCTGCCAATTTGCAATGCCAGTCTCCCCTCCTTGCTCTCCCATTTAGCCCTTTAAAACAAAGGGAAAGCCTCTGTAGGAGCCAAGAGGCTGGCCTTACTTTCCTGGAGACAGGAAAAAGAAACTAAAGAGCTGAGGAGGGGGTGTTCGAAGAACTCTTGGCTCCTAGAGAGGCTTTCCCTTTGTTTTAAAGGGCTAAACTGGGGGCAGGGAGGAGAGGCTGCCAGGGAGCAGAGGCTGGCATTGCCATACCTCCTCCACAGGCTTCCTGGGCCTGGGGAGAAGGGATAGCTGTGGGGACTGCCTGCTGAGATTTCAAATGGAGATCCCAGAAGACTGTCCCCACTATCTCCATATCTGCAAAGATATGGATTTTTTAGTAAGATCCTGACCTTTATAAGGTGACGGTAAAGGCTTCCCCTTGACGTTAAGTCTAGTTGTGTCCAGCTCTGGGGGGTGGTGGTCATCTCCATTTCTAAGCCGAAGAGCCAGTGTTGTCCATATTTATTTATTTCATATATTTATATCCCACCCTTCTCACCCCCGAGGGGGGACTTAGGGTGGCCTCATAACAAGCACCGTACGATGCTATCACCATCATAAACAATCAACAAAAACATCAAAACAATTCATTAAAACAATAGATTAAACATGTCAATTAAAAACCAAATCCAAGTCGGGGTTAATTCAGTGTCGCGGGTTCCTAAGTCTTCTTTCCACTTGCCACTATTCACTAGTCGAACACCTGGTCCCAAAGCCAAGTATTCAATTTTCTTCTAAAAGACAAGAGGGAGGTAACCAGTCTGATGTCCCTGGGGAGAGAGTTCCACAGACAGGGGGGGTCACTGCTGAGAAGGCCCTGTCTCTTGTCCCCACCAATCGCGTTTGCAATGGTGGTGGGATCGAGACCAGGGCCTCTCCTGATGATCTTAAACTTCATGATGGTTCGTWACAGGAGATACATTCAGACAGGTAGTCTGGGCCAGAACCATTTAGGGCTTTAAAGGTTAAAACCAGCACTTTGAATTGTGCTCAGAAGCTGATCAGCAGCCAGTGGAGCTGGCGTAACAGAGGAGTTATATGCTCCCTGTACGCCRCTCTGGTGAGCAACCTGGCTGCCAACCATTGGACTAGTTGAAGCTTCCGGGCAATCTTCAAAGGCAGCCCCACATAGAGAGGATTGAAGTAGTCTATTCTATAGACGCCTCCAAGGTCATGTGCCAGTGTGACTGCATGGAGTGCCATTACCTTCCCACCAGAGTAGTACCTATTGATCTACTCACATTTGCATGTTTTCAAACTGCTAGGTAGGCAGAAGCTGAGGCTAACAGCAAGAGCTCACCTTGCTTCCCAGATTTGAACCATCAGCTTTTCAGTCAGCAAGTTCAGTAGCTCAGCAATTTAACCAGGGGCTCCTTTGTAGATATCTTTTAAAACTGGAATAAGCCTAGATAATCAGGCTTATTCCAGGTTGAAACGCATTATCCTGAAACATCATCTAGACACCTCTGGCTAATCCATTTCCTATCCCATATTATATGTCTGTGAATATGGAGCCACAGATAAAGTAAGCAAGAAATCCACATCTTCCCTTAGCTTGATGGCACAATCTAAAACAATGATGAGGAAAACAGTAGAAAATTTGAAGTGCATGTTGTAATTCATTGAATCCTTCTTGTATACATGGCACCAGCATAGAATAATCTGAAGTGTGTGTTGGCATAAAAGAGGTAGACCTGTCTTCATCTATCATCAAGATGATTTGCTGTATGCAGTTTAGTGTGATGGTGATGGAATCTTTCTAAAATAATCATAAAAGAATTAGTCAGCATTGATTTGTCTCTGAATAGCTGCCAGAATTTATACTCCCCAGAAACATTCCAGCGGATTGATAGCAGTCTTACAGGTTCTGCATTTTTTTACTTAAGAGTAGGCTTTCAGAAATAGATTTGTGATCTTATGAACTATCATTTCCAAACTTTTCCCCTTCATTTTTGCTACAATTTTCTAACAGTACATGCTGGAACATAAAATAATCTAGAGAGGGATTGTAATTATCACAACACATATTTTTCTTTTGTTGGTTCTGTGATTCTGCCAGTGCAACTAGGTTCCCTTTCCAGCATCATTGTCCATGTCCTGCTCCTTGAATTCCGTAGATTAGCAAGCTCACTAATACTAATTATTTCACAACTGCAGCTTCCAGTGGCTATCATCTCCAAGGGAGGATGCAACTGCAGTATAATAAGGTAAGGAGACGAAGGAAAATGCACTGATGTGTTAGACTGACTGATGAAATTTTTTACAAAGCTGAAGTAAAGTACAGACTTGGAACCAGAGAGAAAACTGATTTCCAAGGCAGTGGTAGGCAGCTGAAAGGAATGTATGCATAACTAAGGTGGTCAAAAACAGTCAAGGGTCAAGTCCCCGGTCAGCAAAAAGAAAAAAGGACATAAGCAGTCCTCATGCTAAAGACAAGTTGTTTCATACTGTATGGTATGTCTTGAATGGTTTGAGGTCTGTTAACAGTATTCAGTCCAGGAGGTCTGATGATTTAAAGTGTAATATATAATCCAGTTATTTCTGCTTAACCCCCAGAAGAGCTTGGTGCAAAATACAAATTCTTCTTCAGTGGAGTAGATTCACATATTCTGCTTTATGTAAGAGACATTCAGTTGAGTGATATCCATAAATGTGTGTCAAGTAGACAGATATTTCATACATTTACCTAGATTGTAGGGATAGAAATCAATGCAAGCTTGCTGTATGCATAAAGTAGGGCAATCCAGCACTTTAATGCTCAGTCATCCTACAAAATCCACACTGAAGCATACCAAAACAGAAAGTGAATAATTCGAGAGGTGCTCCTGCAGAATACGGAGCAAAAAGAAGGAAAGCAGCTGGAATTGTCTGTCCCTTCTTCTATCATCTTGTAGATAATGCATCCCTTTTAAATCGGTTTAGTCATATTGCAACTTACACATTATTCTGTATATTTTGAACATCATGCCTGGTATGCCACAGAATGAAGCTGTATGTACCATCATTTGTCAGGACCGTTGTCAGAGGCATAACCATTTCAGTTTTGTTAATTTGTTTTGAAAAGAGAATTTGAAGCTTTTGTAGTTGGCAAGGGAACTAAAATGTGTGAAACTTCTGCCTTGAGCAATGTAGCACTTATGATATAGATGTATAAACATCACAAATGCAAAGTAAACAATACAATCAGACACAAATTTCATTAGACGTTTACAGTGGACAAGCACTTTCACAAAGAAATGCAGTTGTAATATAGAGTAGCCAATTATCAAACCTACTGACAGAGCATGCTACATCTTATAATGTCTGTTGCTCTCACAAAATCTACCTTTTGGAACTGAGAGACCATCTTTTTGGGGAGCACAAGCCCCATACTTCTACTATGTACAGTCCCCCCAAAATCTCTCATTTGTCACCCCAGAGGCAACCTTTTGAAATCTTGTGAAATGGTGAGATTGTGAGGTTTTTATTATCTCACAAAGAGGGTCAATCTGATGAGTTCATGGGAGGGTTGTTCCCTGGCTGTGGGATTCCCTTCTTTCTGCATTCTTTTCACTGGCAGGAAAGAGGTCTCTTCTTAAACAGGCCATCAAATCTCCATGACTGGTTAAAGAAAGATTTTAAATGGACCTCACTGCTTCTGAGGATGCCTGCCATAGATGCAGGCAAAACATCAGGAGAGAATGCTTCTAGAACAAGGCCATATAGCCTGAAAAACCTGCAACAATCCAGTTTTAAATGGAGTGTTTCATATATTTATATTTCCTGTATTTTTCTTTTAAAAATCAATTTTAAATATTTTAATTTATTGTATGTTTGGTTTTTCAAAAAAAGTTTTGCATGTCCCACCATTTTAGCAATATTTTACTTTAATTTACATTGTAAGCTCCCAAACTTGTACAAATAAATATATGACTTTTATTCTTTTTTTCATGGTTCTGCTCCCATCCTCTTTCCTGCATTTTCTCTTAACATTTTCAACTGCTTTTCGTTGTTTAGAGATTTGTGACCTGAATCCATTATTTTTTCAAGAAGCATATTTTTTTTTCTATAGAATGGAAGTCTAGTTTACCAATGGTCATTCTAAATGCTTACATTCCCTTTGTGAAGACTACAGCAGTGAAGGCTGTCGCTTCTGTTTGGTCTTTATGCCTCAGGCACATCAGATGAATCTTCATAGTTAAATTAGAAAGACACTCTGAACATGAAGTACTGAAATTGTCAAGTGCAGTGCTGAAAAGGAACACTTGACACCAGAAGAGGAACTCTTGATACCTATTCATCCCTCTTCCATGAGCCCTTTCTGAATCTCTGGGGCCCCTGGTATAGCCACCCCTGTGTTATTTTTAGCTTCTGCAGGTTGCTTCTAGCATCTTTGCATCCACCTAACCTCTCTTCTAAGCTAACCTTTATCTGCTGCTTTTCTTTTCTGGCATTCTCTGTCACCCTTCATTATCTTCTTTTCTCTTGATTTGTCTGTCTATTTGCTATCCCTAAAACATTACTCCTTTAGGACGTTTTCCTCTTCAACTGCACACAATACTTTGGTGCCATCACTGCCTTTCTAAATTCTGACAAATCCAGCTCTCTCTCTGCCAGTTTCACTGATTCATAGCCATGAACATTTATTCTACACAGCTCTAGTCTCCCTTGCATTTCCACATCTTGATCTTGTCTATCAAGCTTAATCACAAATCTCACACATAACAATAAACAACAATCATTAGGCAGGCCGGCTCAAGTAGCAGTTTCTAGGTGTCTTGAAAAGACAGAAAACTGCTAATTATTTAATTGCTCCTCTTGTAGTTCTGATGGAAAAGATTGGAGAAGATAGTGGGATTTCATGTAACAGAATAACACAGGTGAATTTGACTCCTATGCACATTGATTTGGGTTACCCAGTACTTCATCACACTAGAGAATGAATCCACTTTAAATCTGGTTGCTGCCTCCTGCAGAATTCTGGGGTTTGTAGTTTAGTGAGGCTGTTAAAGGCTCCTTCCTAAACTACAAACCCCAGAATTCTGTAGAAGGCAGCAACCAGATATAAAGTAGAATCATTTTCTAGTGTGACAGTTTTAATGGTGAATTTTAAACTCCACTGTATGCCTGGTTTTTGATTTGTGTATTTTGATACGTATTTTATGGAGGTATGTTCTAATACGTGTATTTTACTAAGTGTTTTAAACTGCTTATGTTTGTTTTAGTAATGCTGTAACTTGCCTTGAGCAATGAGGAGAGGCGGGCAATGATGATGATGATGATGATTGTTATTATTAGAAACACAACAAGGTGAGTCCACAACAGACAAAATCACTCTGCTGGCTGTTGCACTGGATCATATGACAGACACTTCCCAAGTGTCTAGGACTGTGTGATGTATTGGCAAATAATGCCTGCAGATGCCAGTAAGGTGGCCTTCTGCAGCTGACAGATGGTAACTTTGTCAGCACTGATTGTGTTTAAGTGCAGGCCAAGGTCTTTAGGCACCGCACCCAGTGTACCGATCACCACTGGGATCACCTTGACTGGCTTGTGCCAGAGTCTTTGCAGTTCAATCTTTAAATCCTCATATCGTGTTAGCTTTTCCATGTGTCAATCAATCAATCAATCAATGATTTATTATGGTATCTGACCAGCACAGTATAGAATGGGGCACAGGTGCCCCAGGAAGGGAATCACAGTTACCAAGTAGGTCAGATAAAAAAGCAGATTAAAAACATGTTATAAAAGAGACAGATTAAAAAACAGACTAAAAACAGGTGTTTCTCTTCAATCCTGCTGTCACCTGGGATTGCAACATCCATACTTTGTTTTTTAACATGATCGTGAGGTCAGGAGTATTGTGCTCCAAAACTCTGTCTGTCTGAATTCGGAGGTCCCAGAGGAGTTTGACGTGTTCATTTTCTGTAACCTTTTCAGGCTTGTGATCCCACCAGCTCTTTGTCGCAGGCAGATGGTATTTGTGGCACAAGTTCCAATTATTATTATTATTATTATTATTATTATTATTATTATTACTATTATTTGGAGAAACAAAAATGACTTATTCCATTCCTTTAGTAACACTTCCACTGAAGTATTCAGAATGCTTTATATAGATTGTGAAATTGTAATATACGATTAGGCAGCACTGTTATCTCCCATACCACAGATTAGAGGTCTACAGCAGGGAGATACTACTTAGGGCCTTCTGGTAAGTTTATGCATGAGAGAAAACAGGTCTCTACATGCTTAGCTCAACATATTCCAGCCTTTATATTATTGATTGACCTTCTTCAGGAGATGTACTAGAATAAACAATAACAATAAATTAATTATTACTGTCAGTTATGTGCAATCTTTGAAGGAGGCCAATCAATAATATAAATTATTTTGTTGTTGTTCATTCGTTCAGTCATCTCCGACTCTTCGTGACTTCATGGACCAGTCCACGCCAGAGCTCCCTGTCGGCCGTCACCACCCCCAGCTCCTTCAAGGTCAGTCCAGTCACTTCAAGGATGCCATCCATCCATCTTGTCTAAATTATAAATTATACAAAGGGTGAAAGGTGTTGGGTACACGAAAACCTGTTCCTTCTTTTCTCTGTGATTCCTAATACATGCTTTCTAGTACCACTCTGTGAGTTTATGCAAGAGGCAAGATTTAAACCAGAGACTTCTGTTTATCTATCTATCTGTCTGTCTGTCTGTCTGTCTGTCTATCTATCTATCTATCTATCTATCTATCTATCTATCTATCTATCTATCTATCTATCTATCTATAACTTTATTTTTGTAACCCACCTCCATCTCCTCGGGGTAGCTTACATGGGGCCAAGCCCAAACAACACAATTAAAATATAACACGCTAAAATACACAACAGTATAAAACATAATAAAAACCAATAAATTATAACAATATATAAAATACATTATAACCACATATATATTTCAGTCTTTTGCTGTGCTCTCACTTAGATGCCTGATTTTCACATTTCATTGATACCTTGTTGCTTAGCATTTTCTATATTCCTGCATCATTTAATTTTTCATCTGCCTTTGTATAAATCAACTTCTCAGTTACTTACCAAAAATCATAGTAAGTAAGGTTGATAACAGCTGTAGGCAATGACATCTGTGGGGTCCCATGTTAACCAGTCCAGCCCTTGATGTCTTTCTCATAAACAATTGCTCAGTCTCTGCTCAGCTCTCCCTCTTATCCTTCATCTTTCCCTAAATATTAAGAAGACTCCCACAGTTTGCCTTCTATGAGACAGATTTTTTTCCAGCATAGCATAGATAGCCATACAGGACTTCTGGCGATACAATGTTGTGTCCTGGCTAGTTTTGCCCAGCATATGTCATGAGACCACCATGTATAATAGAGGATAAACCTACTGTACAAAGAAGGAACCTCATGGCAATCCTTGCCTGCTCACTTCCTCTCATCTTCGCTGATGAAAACATTATTCAGGGTTTTTATGGTCTTGAAACAATATTATTTTAGACTATAAAATAATCTTCTAGCCTGGGATAGGGTTGCAGAAAGAAATGGAGGTCCATGAACCTGGATGAGAAGATGGCTTTTGTTCAGGTATTTCTATTAGTGTTTGGATTTCTCCCATTTGACCTTGAAAAATCCTGGCCAAAAGAAGTTAGAACTTTAATCGAAGATAGACTTGTTACTTTTGGTAAGACACGAGTGCTCAGAAGCCCCATCATTGAAGGTGAGAGAATGGTTGAATAAAACAAAATCCAGAAAGGAACAACCTTATTAGCCAAACAAAATGCAAAGTTCTAACTTCTTTTGTCCAGGATTTTTCAAGGTCAAATGGGAGAAATCCAAACAGTAATAGAAATACCTGAGCAAACGCCATCTTCTATCCAGGTTCGTGAACCTCCATTTCCTTCTGCAATCCTATCCCAAAGCTAGAAGATTATTTTATAGTCTAAAATAATATTGTTTCAAGATCATAGAAACACTGAATAATAACGTATTCATCAGCAAAAATGAGAGAAAGTGAGCGGGTAAGGATTGCCATGAGGTTCCTTCTTTGTACAGTAGGTTTATCCTCTATTATTTGCAATGTCATTTACTGGAGAAGAATTACGAAAAGGCAATACATTTGGATTAAATGACTAGGAAAAGCAGAAAATTGCTTTGTTTCTCAAGTATTGGAGTGACTTCCTTTTGTTTTTCTTAATGAAGCTGTTAATATATGATTATGTGTATCTGGACAAAAGTTGCTGCAAGAAAGGGTACTCTTTTGATGGCCTCCACGGTCAGAGACCAAGAGACTTTGCACGTGGCAGAACATGACTTGTGATAATGATGGGATCACAGACTACTTAAGGCAGTCATGGACAAATTTTGATCCTCAAAGTGTTTTGGACTTCAACTCCCACAATTCCTAACAGCCCCAGGCCTCTTCCTTTGCCCTCTCAGCCGCTTAAGCAGCTAAGGGGGAAAAGGAAAGGGCTTGAGGCTGTTAGGAATTGATGGGAGTTGAAGTCCAAGACACCTAGTGGCAGGTATGTAGCCAGGGGCGGGCTTGGGGGGCTTCAGCCCCTCCCCCCCAGAAAATTCTCATGGTGGTTCGTGAAAAGGCCTTACTAGTGCATTATTTAAACAGTTATGTTTATTCATATCATGATCGGATCACCATACTCAATATATCCCATATGCATGGGGGTATTGGAGTAATGATACAAAAGGTTTGCTAGGGTAGACCCTCTTTCACTCAGACTCAACCCCCCGAAACTCAGCCCCCCCTGAAACCCCCCTGAAAAAAACTCAGCCCCCCCCCCCAAATCGAAATTCTGGCTACGGGCCTACCTAGTGGGTCCAAGTTTGCCCACACCTAACTTAAGGTCTCACTGCTCCTCATGTGCTCCTTTGGATCAGCTACAAATAGAATATAATCTTTAGCTTTCTATTAAAGAATAAAACATCTGCTTAATATGTTGCTCAGCTGGTATTTAGTCATCCTTGACCAAATTTGTAACTGCATGTAATTAACTAGTCAAATTTGGATGAAGAATAAAAATGTTCAGATCTCATTGGCATTCCTCCTAAGAAAAGTATCAACATTAAAAATCCTTTCCAACATATTAAAAAAGAGCGCAATGCACATGGCTTCTCAGAGATCCTTAGCAAACAATTAAAATAGGATTCATTTACTTCTCTTTCTTTTAACATGAAGGCTCATAGCAGGGGTGCTGGAGAAGCTAAAGTACAGAAAGGAAGGAAATTTGGCTGTGGAACACTTTGACTGCCTTTGATTTGAGATGGGAAAGAACAAGGTGTATACGTAGTAGGAGAACAAAATGAAATGTGTGGGAGTTATTTCTTCATAGGTCATGACGAAAATTATAATGCAGAAGTGCAAGATTTTCTGGCATCCAGTAACAAATCAATGCTTGCAGAATGCAATAATATAATAAAACTGAAGTTGTGCTGCAGTATTAAAATGAAATATATGCAATTTTAATTTAACAACATTTGTTGAGTTTTGATATCCATGCAGTTACATGAATAATGCATATGTAAGTGCTTAAATGTAGTTGGAGCAACCTGTGATGCTTTCCCATTTTCTTCTAACTTTGATCTCTGAAAGAAACTAATACAAACAATTGTTTTTGAAACATCTTGTTTTCTAAAAGAAAAAAAAATCAAAGGAAGCATCAAAGACTGGAAAAGAATGTTTGTTCACATAATAGTGTGGAAACATTGCTAGATTTATTGTAAATTTATTTTGCAAAAATAATGAATATTGAAGCCACTAGTTAAAATGGACTAATTTCATGTGGGATTTCCATCATGATGCTTGTGGGGCATCACAGATACCTCTCTTGGTCCCTTTGCCTGTTGATGTGCATTTTTGGAATTTGTTTTTAAATAGCTGAGAATCTGACATTCTGCAAAATAAGTCATCCCCCTCAGTGTGAGTTTTATTTTCAGGAATTGGCTCAGAGACTTTCTTAGAATGTCATGTAAGCCCAAAAGGTGTTATTAATAAATGAAAATAGTGAGCAACTGCAGCCAGGCAATCTATTTTGAAACACATCCAGTCATCTAGAAGAATCAAAAAGAAAAGATGGGGCTGATAGAATATCCTGACGACTTAAGGCATTGCTTTCCAAACATTTCATGTTGGTGGCACACTTTTTAGATGTGCATCATTTTACGACACAATAATTCAGTTTTACTGGAAGGAACATGGAATCAGCTTTTTTCAACCTGAATATGAATACGTCGAATTACCTGTATGATTTCTTGATCACAGTATGCATTCATAGATACAACAGAAGGGGAACATACTAATGCACTATACTAATGGGCACTTTTGCTACATAAAAATGAATATAAGTTGGCATTGCTTATTTTTATAGATGCAGAGGTTTCTCATTATGTACATATGACACACCTACACACTGCAATCAACACTAAACAACAGTTTGGAAAGCTCTGGCTTAAGATAATTTTGATATGTAAGTATGTATCTTCAACTGTGTTGTGTGTTGCCTGCATATGTCACCTGGTTGAAATGAGACAAACTTTCATTTAAAAAAAAACGACATGGGTTTGTGCTGTAGGACAGTGGTTCTCAACCTGTGCGTCTCCAGATGTTTTGGCCTTCAACTCCCAGAAATCATAACAGCTTGTAAACTGGATGGGAATTCTGGGAGTTGTAGGTCAAAACACATGGGGGCCCACAGGTTGGGAATCACTGCTGTAGGGGGATGTTTAAGTGTATGATGTGGAAAAGGTGGCTCTGAACCAATATTTGGTTTTATAGTCAAACTCCATTTTCATAATGGTTAGGGGTACAGAACTCCTGTGGAGGTGGAAACCCCAAATTTTGGGTTACAAAGTGGAGTCCATGATATGTAAGTTCAGAGAAGAGCAAACCATAGACCACTTAGTACAATGTAACCTGAGCCCTGCCACATGAACAATGGAGGAGCTTCTCACAGTAACACCTGAGGCACTCCAAGTGGCTAGCTTCTGGTCAAAGGCCATTTAGCATAATGCCAAATTCTTTTTTTTTAAACGTTGCTTGTGTTTTAAATGCATTTTAATTGTACACTCAACTCGCTTCTGAAATGATAAATAAATACATCTTCAGGGCAGTGAGGTAATGGATAAAACTTTATTTAATATTTTATTTTTTATTATTATCCAGTGAGGTAATGGATGGAGATGGGATGGGGTGCCAACACTGAAGTCCCCAGTGAGATGACCAACCATTTTAAGGTGGCTCCCTTGGCTCCCTATCTTCTTCTCCACCCACTTCTCTGCCCACCATTCTCTTTCTGTTGCTGTGTGTGCCTGTTATTCCAGGACAAAGCAAGGCAGGAATACCAGCCTTTTCTTCTTCCACCTGCCCAATTGCTCACTGCCTTTTTGTTGCCTGAGGAAGGAAGGGAGAAAGAAATCACGCAGAGGGAGAAACAAATGAATCCCCAATTCCTTCTTTTCTCTGCATGGTTGCTGGCTGTCTTCCTTCCCCAGGCATAAGAAAAGCAGCAAGCAAGCAATCACAAAAAGGATGAAATAAATGCTTCCTTCCTTTCGCCCCATGTGCCTTTGCTCACTGCCTTCCCATTAGGCCAGGCCTGCACAAAATGTGGCCTGAGGATCAAATGTGGTCCTCACAAGGAAGCTCTAGCCTTTGAGAGGGAGGTTAGGTTACAGCAGAGTAACAACTGGAACCCGCCATTTCCTTCTCTCCTCCAAGTGTTTTATCTCTACACATTTCCTTTTTGTGTGTACCAAAGTTTCCACATTAATCCGTGACAAATGGATAATATAGTCAGGATGCTGGAAATGCTGGTCTCAATTAGAAATGTGGCCTGTGGAGGTTTTTGGACTCAGATTAGAGGAGTAGGGACATGGCTGAAATGTGAAGGAGTGACAGACCTTGATCCAAGGAGGTTGGACTCTTAGGCTCCAGGTTATGTTAAAATTGGACATTTGACTGGCCATTATAGAAAAGGAGACAGTAAAGAAGAAGTGTCTTCTTGCCTCTGCCATCTTTCCTTTCTCTTTGCCTCAGTTGTCTTCCAACTAGCAGCAAAACTGCCAACTCTGCACATTTCACTTGTGAAACTTGGCTACACCCTCTTCCTTTTTCTTTGCCTCTGGGTTGCCTCTTCTTCTTCAGTGGGAATAACTGCCAACTCCCCACCATTTGTTTACTCCCCTTTGGGAGGGAGGAACATAGTATCACCATGAAGTTGTTGTGGGGTCTTAATGAAGCTAACTTTATCCCCCACAAATAATGGGAGCGAATGGTACACAGTTGGCAGTTTTCCCCATTGTAGGAGAAAACAACAGAGGCAACCCAGAGGCAAAGAGAAAGGAAGAAAAGCAGAGGCAGAAAAAGATGGCAAGTCGCTACCAAAATGAGAGGAGGAGGGGAAATTGAAATTACTCTGGTTTGCTACTTGCTTTGAGGGAAAGACATACTCTCACAACCCCATATTGAGGCCCTAAATTCCTATCTGCAGTGCAAAGAGGTTTAGCCTGTTTAATTTTGCCCCCGTACTACTGTCAAGTTGTGTAGGCTTGCCCTTAGCACAAGGAAGGCAGTAAGCAAATACGGGGGGGGGGGGGGGGGGGGGGGGGGAGAGATAAATGAGTCCCTGATTCGTCCCTTTTCCTTCGTGCCCAGTTGCTTACTACCTTCCTCCCCAGGCATGAGAAAGGTGGTGAGGAGACATGCAGAGTAAGAAAGGAAGGAAAGAACTGGAAATCCAGTTATTTTTCTCCTCTTTGCCCACCTTTCTCTCTGCCAAGGTGTCCAATTTCTCTGTGCTTTTCTCTGTGCTGCATCTCCATGTGCTGCCTCTGCTGCTGACCTATGCCATCTTTCATAGGGATTTCAAAGTGCCATCATGCATTCGTAGTCTCCTCAGTCTTGTGAAGCTAGCAGGCCCTATTAAAATTACTGAGAGAAGCAGCAAATAATCCACAAATAACCAAATCCACAAAAGTGAAACCATAAAAGGAGGGAGCTGACTGTGCTCAGTTTATTAGCTATGTACTTTGTCTTTTATTCTCATCAGTTTGCTTTTTGTATTAGCACTGGAGCCAAAAGTGATAGACTTACAGAAGTTGTTTTGTGGTTTGGAGCTCAAACTCATCTGATCTTTATATACTGAAAATTAACTGCTTTAGGATACATTTCAATACAAATGCAAAGGAAAGAAATCAGCAACTGTTGGCACTATCAACTCAACTTTCTTTCAGGGCCCTTCCATATAGCCATATAACCCAGAATAGCAAGACAGAAAATCCCACAATATCTGCTTTGAACTGGGCTATCTGAGTCCACACTGCCATATATTCCAGTTTAAAGCAGAAAATGTGGGATTTTATTCAACTCTGTGGAAGGGCCTCAGTTAGCCAACCAGAGGCAAGAATAAAGATGTGGAGGGAACAGAGAATTATAAGAATTGTACTTCTCAGCAACCCATTATTGGGGACATCTAATATATTAGTTCACTGATAGAATTAGGAGGTTATTTGGATTTTAGACCTTTGAGTCAAACTGTTAAACCACACCAACAGGCAAAATAATATGCTACAAAGGAGCTGATTGGTTATGGTCCAAGCCCATAACATAACATAACATAACATAACATAACATAACATAACATAACATACGTGTATCTTTGATGGCATATATATGCACTATTCTTTTTTATTTATTTGTGCAAAATAAAAAGACACAAGATGAACATGTTTATGACAATACTCTTTTATGTGAGATTGGACACATTGCCATCAAACAATATATATGATTTGCCCAACTGCAAAGCCTAGTGCCCTCCAAATCTGGAAACATCATAGGTAGGTGAGGTCCAAATAGGTTTATCCAATGTTCCATATATGAATTATTTTTCTGTAAATTTTAAATATTGCAAAATGTGACCTAAATTGAAAGACTAGCAAGAATTGTTTCTTCATTCTGCAAAGATGAATGGCTAAAAATTATTAAAGTTATGCCCTGTAATGCGGTGATATTAATAAGAGCTTCATGAACTAAGCATTTGAAGAAGGGTCCCAAAATAAAAGAGTACTAAATGTGGCAAATGTTAATTCAGAATTGGTGAACCATATGAAATATTTACAGATGGTTCTCTCATAATTTTTTGGATACTTGCCAACTCAGCCTTTTGATCCTTCCTAAAAGCAAAACTCATTCCTCTCCCAATCCTGTTCATTCTTATGCAGCACCCTCCATCTCTAACCTTGTATGTACCTTTGTAACAGAGTTTGCCCTAAGGCTTCTCAAAAATTAAATGTATTCCTTGTACTCCAGCTTAACATTTTTCTTCACTGAATGCTAGGGTTAAGAGCCTAACAAAACATTTGACACAAATGCATGTAACAAAACCTTGGCAACCTCTTAGAGTGGGAAATGGAGCAACTGCTTTCGAAGGTGACATTTTGCAGTACAGAGATGGAGCAATGAAAATTGCTTGTTATATCTCCACTCTTCAAAAATAGGGATTCAAAAGAATTTCACAACCCAATTAACTAAGAAAAGTGCAGATTAAAAGCACACAAAGGCCCAATACTAAAACACAAGCACAGACGTTATTACATTATAGCACAACTGAAGTAGAAGCAATTTCAAAGAACATTAGTAAAGAACCTACCATCAAGGCTGCCAGTTAAGTACCTAGATCAGTGCTTCTCAACCTGTGGGTCCCCAGATGTTTTGGCTTTCAACTCCCAGAAATCCTAACAGTTGATAAACTGGCTGGGATTTCTGAGAGTTGTTGGTCAAAACACCTGGGGACCCACAGGTTGGAAACCACTGACCTAGACATTAAAAAAACCAGCAAAATGAAAACTAACCCTCACCATTTTGTTGGAAAACACCATCCTGGAATGGTAAGACAATCTGCTGAGAAATCTCTACACACAGCTCTGTCATGTAAGATCCAAGTTCCAGTACATGACTTTCCATGGGCTTTAATGCAGGGGCTTTAATGCAGGCAGCCCTATTATTCTGGTGCCTGTGGAATTCTGGGAAACGTAGTTTAAGGAAAGGGCTTTTGAATACTCTGCTAGAAAGATCCTCGCTTTCCTAAACAACATTTCCCAGAATTCTGCAGGCACCAGAAGAACAGGGCTACCTGCATTAAAATCCCTGTGTGATAAGGACATTTGACACTGGGAAGATTTTTTTCCCTTTGGTCATGGCCTTCGGAATTTGTGCATAATCTCTGCTGCACGACTATTGCTTTTGTCATTTCTGAAGCTAAGCACAAGCAGACAGACTGACTCACCACAAAGACATAAGCAGCTATTCAAATGGTTGAGAGCATTTCAAAACATGAAACATTTTACTGGAATTTGAAAAAGCCAGTCATAAAACGTACATAACCTCTGAGACAAAAGACAAACAGACTGTTTTCCACCTTTCCTTGATGAGGGTTTTGCTTGGCACTGTCCAGCTTACAATGCAAGGACAAACCATGTTGGAATTTAAATCCCTAGCTGAGACTTCTGCCCCCTCCGAGGAATTAAGGCTATTATTGCCAATCATAAAAATAATAAATAATAAAACTTTATCTCCTCGGGGGGGACTCAGAGCGGTTTCCCAGTAACATCATCAATACATACAGAGTAAACAACAGAACCATAAGATTAACAAAACAATATAAGCATAAAAATTGTCGCCATAACACATAAATATTAAAAATAATCCTGCCTGTTCAAGGCAATTTAAAAGCCTGGGCCAAGATTAGTACAAGCTCAAAAATTCCAGGGGGCTTGGGAATTAAGTGCAGTGCTATAGCAGGCAACAACAATAATAGGTACGGTCTATGGATGTTCATTTCTGGGGCCTATTAGAGGAAGTGACCGGGGTAATTGGTAGGAAAAGCTGAGGAAGAGTAAACAGTTCCAGCTTTTGTGGACCTGAAAGAGAGAGGTCTCAGTTGTGTGGGTCCTCAAGATTAGCTGAGAAGAGAATCAGCAACATGTAACACCTGTGAATTTAGGATTTAAGGAGTTCAAGGGCGGCACCTTGTTGCTGGCCGCAAGGTTAGTTCCAGAAGCTATGACCTCAGGCTCTTGCTATCTTATATTTCTGGACTTATCTTTGGACCTTGAGTTATGGATTCAGATTTAATTTTGTACTCTGGACACTTTGGTATTGAGTTTATAACTCTGGAGCGGACATTCAGCTTCTCTGTTGCTATCCTGCTGTTTGCCTTTCTGTTGGACTATCAGCTTGACCTTGACCTGTTGATTAATGACCTGACAATTAAAACTTGTGCACCAGCTGTGCCCGTACCTTGGGAAGTCTGACTTGGCCATGGTGGTCCACGCTCTGCTACTGCATAGACTACTGCAGCACTCTCTAGATGGGGTTGCCTCTGAAGACTGTCCGGAAGTTGCAATTAGTCCAACCTGTTAGCAGTTACTAACAGGAGCGGGGTACAGGGAGCATACTACTCCTCTGTTGCGCCAGCTCCACTGGCTGCCAATTAGCTTCCGAGCACAATTCAAAGTGCTGGTGTTAATCTATAAATCCCTAAACGACTCCGGCCCAGTTTACCTGTCCGAACGGATTCTCCGCTATGAACCATCAAGGTTGTTAAGATCTTCTGGAGGGGCCCTGCTCTCAGTCCCACCACCCACGCAACTGTGTCTGGTGGGGACGAGGGACAGGGCCTTCTCGGTGGTGGCCCCTCGGCTCTGGAACTCTCTCCTACTGGAGATTAGAACTGTCCCTTCTCTCCTGACTTTTAGAAAGCTGGTGAAAACTTGGTTCTGGAATCTTGCATTTGATGAGTGAGTCAATAACTCTTGACCACACGGACGGATGGTGATGAATTGTGATTTCATTTGGACGACTTGGCCTTATGTAATTATATGATTGCTTTTTAATGTATTTTATTATGGGGTGTGATGTTTTAAACTACTGTTTATGAATCTATGTTGTAAACCAGCCTGAGTCCCTCTAAAAGTTCTAAATAAATAAATAAATAAATAATGCTCTGCTGGTATTTTGAGGGCAAGGCTTCTCATAGTATGTGCTGACGCTCATCTCTCCAAGGATCCTGCCCATACCCTCAGGTTGCGCAAACTTAAATGTGTCCAGTAACACTGGACTAGAAGTATCCAATGTTCATTAACTAAACCTGTAGCAACGATAGCATCCAAGTCTAAGCAGATCCAAATGATTTTCTCAAATGTGCAAACTCTTCACAATGGGTTGAATAGTTTATATATTGCTCTTGTGAAGCAGCATATAAATGGCACCTGACCACTCAGGAGCTTTGCTAGTTGACACTATGCAGATGCAATCGTGACAGTGAAAAAGGCTTCTGCTCCCACTTTTTCCACCATTGTTAATCTAGTCTCAGCCCTACACATTTCATCATCACCAGCTCCCTAGTTTTAATAGAGTTAATAGTTTAATTCTGAGTTAATAGTTACCATCTGTATTATTTTAATTATATTGTAATTATTTAAATATGTGAGCTACCTTGAGTCCCAATCTTGAGGAAGGTAAAGCTTTCCCCTGACTTTAAGTCTAGTTGTGTCTGACTCTGGTGGGTGGTGCTCATTTCAAAGAGCCGGGCATTGTTCGTAGACACCTCCAAGGTCATGTGGCCGGCATGACCACATGGAGCGCTGTTCCCTTCCCGCAGAAGCAGTACCTATTGATCTACTCACATTTGCATGTTTTTGAACTACTAGGTTGGCAGAAGCTGGGCCTAACAGTGGGCGCTTACCCCGCTCCCTGGATTTGAACTGCCAGCTTTTCGGCCAGCAAGTTCAGCAGCTCAGTGGTTTAACCTGCTGTGCCACCAGAGGGTCCAGCACCACGGGTATCATATATATTCATGTATAAGTTGACCTTATGCATAAGTCAAAGGCAGGTTTGGGGGCCAAAATAATAGTATTTGAAATGACTAGTGGATAAGTCAATGATCATTCTATGGAGTGGGGAAAGACCAATGCCAACTAATGGGTCTATTGCCTCTGGTTGCACTGCCATTTCCAGGCCAGGCATTCAAAAAGGCCAGAAGCAGTGCCATGGCAAGGATAGCAGACGAAGGCAATGCATCTTTTAGGTTCTTGCCTTTCTCCTCTCTACCCAAAGAGGGGGATGTCACCTTTTTTGGGAAAAGTTGAATTCCGGAATTCAAATTGGCCTGTGTATAAGTCAACCCAGGGTTTTTGAGTCAATGTTTTGACTAAAATGTCTAGACTTACAAATGTGTATTTAGGATAGCAGCAACAGTCAATATCTCAAAAGCCTAGGATTGTTTGTATGAAAGAATAGCGGTTTAGAAAAGTAACAGTGTGTAGATTTTACTAGACAGGGAAATATTTTAGTTTGCATACTGCATTTCTTGTGTTTTAATTAGTAGTAACAGTGGGAGGGAGAAAGGGCATTTACAGTAGGCACAGAATGCTTATGTGATGAACAATAAATCAGTCCAAACTGTTTTGATGACTCTAAGGACTGTTGTGACAGTTCCACAGAAATCAATAACATTTAAGGTTAATTGCACTGCAAAATGTTGTGTGGAATTAGCTTCTGATTGTAGGATAGCATTAATGAAACAAGAATGTTTATCACTTCACTGTATTGAATCATGTGAAAAACTCCCATAGCACTTTGAATACACTAATCTTGCCTAACTTCAGAAGCAAAGCAGTGTAGCACTGGGGCTAGATCTATACTGCCTTATATCCCAGGATTTGATCTCAGATCATCTGATTTGAACTAGATTATATGAGTCCACACTGCCAGATAATCTGTGATCAGATCCTGGGATACAGGGCAGTATAGATCCAGTCTGGGTTAATACTCATCTGCAAACCTGCTGCAGACACAAAGAATCTCCAGTTAGGGCTAGGAAATAATTTTGTCTGAAACTCTGGAGAGTTGCTGATAACCCACTTGGTCATGAAAATCCACAGAGTGACACAATGACAACAATGAAATTACTCTGATTCAGATAGCTAAGCTGAAAAGACCATGATTATTATGGTCTCTTGGGTTCTGAGAAAAAGTTGGGAATTTGACTATGAGCCATCAAAATGGACTAATTTACAATTTGGTTCCATAATTTAAAAAATTATCAGATATGTCCATATGCAAAGCAGTGAATCCTTTTTACCTATTCTATTCCACCTGGGACACACTGTAATTGATTGTATGGTACATTATTAGCCTTTTTGATTGGGAAACCTGGTACATTAAAGGAATATTAGATTCCTTTTCAAAACCTTTTGTTCTCTTCTTTTTCTGATTGAAATAAATATGTTGTTTTGTACTTTAGCCTACTGACTGAATAAGAAAAATAAGTAAATACATGGAAAAAACAAAAATGCATCAAGAACATCATATCCATATTCTCAATTATAAGCAAGACATTTTAATGTACAAACTGTATTCTTGTCATATCATATGTTTGGATTCATACTATGAGGAAAAGGATTGGTCAAGGTCAGTTATATACCTATGGTCAAACCTAGAGTATATTTTCTAATCTAAGCATAAGTAATGTTCTTGGCCCAAAGCCGAAGCATGAAAAAGTTACAACTCCCGGGACCCCCAGCTAGCATGGGGTCTAATAATTTCTTATATATATATATATATAGAGAGAGAGAGAGAGAGAGAGAGAGAGAGAGAACTTCAAACAGGCTCCACTGGCATTCCCCTGAGTGGTAGAAAGGTTTCCTAGGCAACTCTTTCTTTTTCACTCCTAAACACACTCCCCAAACTTTTACAAGAAAGGAGCAATGATACTTTCCCACACCCTGAAAATGCAGTGCCTATTTCTTGCCATTGAAGGACTGCCACTCTAATCTCAGAACTGCCTGCTTATGGTATATAAAACGTACAGTGTGTTCTTGCTGTCTGAAGTACCTGGGTTTATACATTTTATATTCTGGAAGGGATATAACACTGGACTTCAAAGACAATTCCTGGGCTAGCTGCTGCTCTGAGGGTATTCCTCAGTCTTGGAGCAGCTATTAAAACATCCACTCTATATATACTTGATACTTCACACTACTGTAATTGTGCCATTACCTAGTGCAGTTGCTTGTCCCTGAGACACTGGCTATTGTTCCCCATCAAACTTTCAGAAAAGGAAGAAACCACTGTTTCTAATAGGTATAAGTTTAGTGCTGATCCCTGGCATATTGGAGATTAGGGCCCCTTACACGCAGCTGAATAAAACCCCACATTTTCTGTTTTGAACTGGAATATATGGCAGTGTGGACTCAAGATAACCCAGATATTGTGGGATTTTCTGCCTTGATATTCTGGATTATATGACTGTGTAGATCAGGGGTCCTCAAACTTTTTAAACAGAGGGCCAGGTCACAGTTTCTCAAACTGTTGGAGGGCCGGATTATAATTTGAAAATAACATGAATGAATTCTTATGCACACTGCACATATCTTATTTGTAGTGCAAAAAAACCCCACTTAAAAACAATACAATAATTAAAATGAAGAACAATTTTAACCAATATAAACTTATTAGTATTTCAATGGGAAATGTGTGCCCGCTTTTAGCTGATGAGATAGGATTGTTGTTGTGTGCTTTCAAGTTATTTCAGACTTAGGTTGACCCTGAGCGAGGGCCGGGTAAATGACTTTGGAGGGCTGTATCCGGCCCTCGGGCCTTAGTTTGAGGACCCCTGGTGTAGATCTTCCTGACTAAAGGGTTAAAGGAATTGGTAGACACCTGTCCCACCCACCCAATTTCATACTGACTGTTGAACAAGCCAAACAATATCTGAGCAATTCATTTCCACAATGGGGCACACAGACTCTCTTGCCCTTCTTCTTTCCTGACTTCTAGTCTGGTTTCACATATATTTCTGCTACTGGCTCTTATGATTTACATCTAATTCTCTGGATGATCAAGTGTCCCGGAATCAGGTGGTTAGAATGCAAGAGCTGTCCAAAAGTTAATTCAGTCCATGTAGTCACGGTTATGCAAAAAGATGAAGGAAAAAACAGGAGGGTGCTCCAGGAGTTGTTCTAACATGTCAGTAGCCCAGATACAGAAAACCAGCAAGAAGTAATGGGAGTCATCAAAATGCAGGCGGTTCAATAGTAAAGAAAAAACCAATGCCAAAGAGTGCTATCAGCCACCCAGATAAAATAAAATGATTTGTGAGTGGCTGTCTCCAAAACACTAGGTATCCAATTAAATGGCATTTATTTAACAACTGCTGGGATTCCTACAGCCTCTCTCTTTCTTCACCTTTTAGATAAGGATGGTGGCATGTCATCTGTGTCATCTCAGTGTCTGCCACTTCCAGTTCCCACTCAGCCTCCAGCTCCCCAGACTTGGAAAGACAACTATCATTAAGGAGTCGAATGGTCCTGGACATCTGACTCTGTGTGTGAATCTTTTGACACCTGGGGGTGAGATCCCGGTCACCACTCTCATCTTTGGCTCTCCACCTCGTCATTGTCTGTGGCAGAACCACAAGGAGCTGTGGCTTCTTCACATACATGCGTGAGAATTACAGAATGAAATCTGAAAACACTAAGCATTTTGTCACAATTATAGCTTTCTGTTTCCACTTTAACCCTCATGGCTGCATCTTGTGCAATGCTGACATTTGTAATTAGATGAAGCACTGGTATCCTATAGCTGAGAATTCTAAATACTCCTTCCTAAACTACAACTCCCAGGTTTCTATAAGATGGAACTTCAGAAGTTAAACTGGAGTCATAGCACACATAAAAACTACATTCAAAATCTTAATTAGATTTAATATCAATTAAGGTAGACTCATTTTATCAATGAAACTTATTTAAATAATAAATTCCCATCAATTCAGTGGGTATACTCTACTTGTTTTAGGCCCATATATTTCATTCGCTAGTCAAAAATTATAGTAATGGAAATGAATTTCATAAGTTAAAAAAGAGAGAAGAAATGTCTCTGATACACAAAGTAAATGTGTCACTGGACTGAAGCAAAGTATAGTAATGAATGCTCTATAACCCAACTAATATCCACAAGGAAATAGGCTAGCACTGCACACATTATCAACCCAAGCCATGTTGGAATAAACACATACATGATTTTCTGTGTGGCACTTTGGACAAAACCATTTGTGGAGAAAATGTTTACCAGCAAGAGAGAAAGGTAGATTGCAGTTTGATGGGGAGAATATGGTAATTCTGTAGAAAAGATTACAAAACACAACTGAGGGCATATCTGCATTGATCATTTAAGTTATTGTGATAGCTCCTTCGTGGCTAAATATAGTGCAGGGCTGCTCTGGATTAACCTAGGGAAAGGCTCTTCAATGTGGCTTTTCCCAGGGTTAAGCTAATTCAAGAAAAAATACCCCAAATTCTGTATCAGGATTCAGGTTGTTACCCAAGTCCTGCATGTTAGGCGGTGATAAGACAACTGGCTGGGATCTATTTATTTGTGGTATTTGTATATCGCCCTTCTCAACCACCGAAGGGGACTCAGGGTGATTCACATTGTTGGCAACAATTCAATGCCATCGTTTTTTTTTTGTTGAGTCAGAAGCAACTTGAGAAACTGCAACTCGCTTCTAGTGTGAGAGAACTGGCCATCTGCGAGCACTGCCCAGGGGACGCCCGGATGTTTTTTGATGTTTTATCATCTTTGTGGGAGGATTCTCTCATGTTCCCGCATGAGGAGCTGGAGCTGATAGAGGGAGCTCATCCACGCTCTCCCCGAATTTGAACCTGCGACCTGTCGGTCTTCAGTCCTGCCGGCCCAGGGGTTTAACCCACTGCGCCACCGGGGGCTTCAATACCATCGATGAAAAACAGTATAAAACATCAAAATTGACACTCCCCTGATAAACCATTCAGGATGTCATTCCCTTGCTATCCCCTCACTCCATGTCACAGCTGTTGCCAGTTCCATAACATCCACCTACCTTCCTCCTTGGTGATCTGGCTGCTCTCAGGTAGACCATGGCCTCACTAAACTTAGCAAGTGCACCCCAACACTCAAATAGGTGAGGCTGTTGCAGTTGGTGGAAGCTGTGAAATTTGAGGGGGGGTGTTAGGTGACTGGCCAGCAGCACCCAATCATCTTCTTCACAGCTGAACACTGGGGACTCCCTGCTGCCTCTGAAGTGGCTGGGGGAATCCCTACTGGGCTGCCAACTGAACTTGGCCCAGCATCTGAAATTGAGCCCACTTGGCAGGTCAGTGTAGAGAACCAGCTTGATATAGCCCTCTTACTTCCTAGTCTCAAAGAGAATTGATGAATTTGTGAGGGGAGAAGTAAAGACTGAATAATATTCAGTATATTTGGCATTCCAGTTTCTTTTTATTATAATAATATATGCACGGTGTTTTATTATTAAATATATATTGAATAAACATATGTGCAATACAGACAGTATTCAAGATAGACACTGGAGGATTTAAGTTATACTTGCATAACAAGTAGAAGTGTCTCAGATCTGTAACGTAGGTGGTATAGAATATATTTTTTGAAAGCTGCTTGAAGGGTGCTATGATCCTTGTCAGTTTTATTCTGTATATTGCATGTGTGGGTAGATCAAATCACTTCAAAGTGATTTTTAACACATATCTTGTTCTTCACTAATTTTATTTAATTTCTCTTTTCCTCCTATACACCCAAACAATCTTTACCCTAATACAAGATGAATCATTATCCTATATCGAGGGTAATTCCAGGGTTTTTCTTTTGCAATTTGTTTAAGTAAATCAAAGATTTCCTCTATAAAATATTCCAGCAGCTTTTAACTTAAAGAGGAGAGGAATAAAAAAAAGTTGTTTTAGGGCGTCAATGTTTATAAAAGAATGTTTGTAATGTATTCAATATGATAAAAGACTCCACCTAGCTCTGCTATATTCTGAATTAAACATTTCTCTCTCTGTGTGTGTGTATATATATGTATATGTATATTTGAAGTTTGCTTGGCCCAGATGTCAGACATAGGTGCTTTCCTTACTGAATCATTAAACTATGAAGGCTGATTAATTTCCATTTCACTCAAGAATGCAAAGACACATGTTAAAAAACAGGGGTTTCCCCAAAAGTTAATAAAGCATGCATAGCAGAAAGTGTCTTATTATCTTAGAGGCAGAAATTTTGGGACAAATGGATGATATGATCAGAGCTTAAGAACGTAAGGGGTTTGACCAATTTCCTATTACTGATTCTGCTTTGCTAATGCGCTCCAACTTACATAGATTTTTACAAAACTACACTAGGTCATTCCTGCTCCACGTTTCAAAGAAAAATACACCCTGGAAAGGCCTTGCAAAAACTGTCTTTATATTTTTACTGCTTTTGTAAGTTTTTATAAGTAAAAGAGAACAAAAACCGAAAAGAAAAAAAGAAATATTATTATGAACACACACATCTCTGAACAGTTGGAAGTGTCACAACAGCCTTTTGCAGGACCAATTCTTCTATAGATCAGCAATGTAATCTTAACTCAAAGGTATGCCAATTTAAGATTAGTCACAAACGTCTTCTGCTAACAGGAATGCCCTTCCGCTAGCTGCTTCTGTTGCCTAATGTCAGAGATCTGCCAACAGAACAATCTACCTGCTGAACTGTTCTACTGGCTAAAATTTGCCAGCAGAAAAAACCAAAAAGAGGCAGAAAAGGATGGATGTTAAGGTATGCAGATTCAACCCTTCTCTAACTGGGGCCACTTCCACACAGCTGAATAGAATCTCACATTTTATGCTTTGAACTGGAATATATGGCAGCGTAGACTCAGATAACCCAGGCCCTTTCCACACAGCTGAATAAAATCCCACATTATCTACTTTGAACTGGAATATATGGAAGTGGACTCAGATAACCCAGTTCAAAGCAGATATTGTGTGATTTCTACCTTGATATTCTGGGTTATATGTGTGGAAGGGCCTGTAGGCATGTAGCCACAATGCTAGTACAAACCTAAATGAGAGTGTTAAATAATATGCAATATCCCTAGACTGGGATGTCGGATATTACAGCTATGACTGGCCAGAGTTGAGTTCAGCTCATCCTAGCCATTACTGCATGTCCGGATTGCATACTAACAGTGTTTTAGAGGTATTTGTTTATTTAACAATGTTCAGTTTCAACAGGATGGAAAACAGGATGGGTCACAAAGCAAAACCCTGAATTTTTCCAAAATGGTTTTGATGCCTGGATTCACCGATGGTGCAAATGTGTCCAAATTGACTGTGACTATGTTGAATGGTAGTTTTGCGTAGACGACAGTTCAGGCTATGATCTGTAGCAACTTCTGCTGTTATACATCCATTTGTAACATTTTTATGACCCAGGAGGCAAAACATTTTGACCTACCCTTGTATAATGAAAATGTGCTTTTACTTTACTACTATAACATATCTGATTAATGAATAAGCTTGCACACTATAATGTTTTGGGGGGGGGGGGGGCTAAAAGTTCAGCACACTTCGTTCTTGAACAATTACATCCTTTAATTCTATCCTAACAAAATTCAGCTAGAGTTTAACAGTATATTTCTGCATATTAAGAAGCAAGATAACCATGTGTTGGATTGATGCCTTTGAGAAAAACTACTGCTGTAGTATGAATATTCATTGATTAGTTTCTACATTTATTTATATTTTCTGCCACATAAGTTTATAATGAGAGGTTTTCAATACTTTTTTAAAGTACCAGTGTTACTCAGTTGTTTAGATGCTGGCCTTTATGCTTCAAGGAAGAACTGAGACATGCCATGGAAATAAGACAAAATAAAATTGGTTTGTAATATAAATATATGGCAGCACAGATGCTGGATTCCACCACTGTGAAATGGGTATTGTGGCCTTCATTTATTATTTGCAAAGTGGCCAATTAGCTTTCCACCCAGGTCAATAATAAGAGGGAAGCTGTATATACGGTTGGTAGGGCCACATTTACACAACCTCTGAGAAAGCATGGTGTAACGTGGACTGTCTACAGACATCACACTCAACCTCTGGAATGATTCAATCAACGTTGCCTCCAAAAAACCCTGCAAAGACAGGTGGTCAAATGTCAGCATGCTGGAAGAAGCGAAGACCACCAGCACTGAAGTGATGCTCCTACATCATCAACTCAGCTGGACTGGCCACATTGTCCGAATGCCCAATCACTGCCTCACAAAGCAGTTACTATACTCCCAACTCAAGTACAGGAAACGTAATGTTGGTGGACAGGAAAAGAGATTTAAAGATGGGCTTAAAGACAACCTTAAAAACTGTGGCATAGACACTGAGAACTGGGAAGTCCTGGCCCTTGAGTGCTCTAACTGGAGGTCAGCTGTGACCAGCAGTGCTGAAGAATTTGAAGAGGCATGAATGGAGGGCAAAAGGGAGAAACATGCCAAGAGGAAGCTGCATCACGTCAACTCTGACCAGGACCACTTTCCACTTGGAAACTAATGTCCTCACTGTGGAAGAACATGCAGATCAAGAATAGGGCTTCACAGCCACCTACAAACCCACCACCAAGACACTACACTTGGAGGACCATCATCCCTGGGATATGAGGGTTCACTTAAGTAAGTAAAAGAAAGCATGATCACAATGATGTTTAACCAATGAGGTTCTTCCTTCATTAAATATCTTATTTTGGCTGTAATAAGAAGACTCCTAACTAAATCAGAGCAGAGAAAGAGAACTTGGAAAAATGACTGCAGCTATGCTGGCTACAGCAGGGAGATGCCGCTGAGAGCTGTAGATCCCCAAAGGCAATTTCCATGCTCTGCAGTGGATTACAGAGTTTTGTATCCTATCTCCTACAGTGGCCAGCAAGGTGCCAAAGGGTAGGCTTAAATACAATAACCTTTCCAGGTATTATTTCATAGTAGTAGTTGGTGCTCGCTGGTAAGCCTAATGAAGAGATATGATGAATAAAGCCATCATGAATAGTAGCCACCGACAAGCTTATCCCCGAGGGATATATTACCTCTTTTCTGAACTCAGTGAAATTAGTTGACTAAACGGAAGGCACATAAACCATGCACATTAAGTTTGTAGCTTTTCCAATTAATTTAGCTAAATCTTCAACAGATGCTTCTCGGCAACATTTCACTGATTTGCGTTATTTTAAAAAACTTTTATTATTACATCCCTAAGATGAACGTATGCAACATATATGTTATGAATTTCCTTCACCAAGTGCTTCATATTCTTCTTCTGGTCATATCTAGTAACTTTCCAATTAAATACATATTTCATTTTTAAACTTTGCCCTAAGAACTATTACATATTTAACTAAATCTGACAGCCATTTGCCTGAACCTAAGTTCTTTAACTCAAAATGTGATTGTGCTGGTCCTTCTAATTTGTATAATTTGTGAAATTTATATTAGGACACCTTCCTTTTAATATCATACAACTAATATTACAAGACAGATAAATGCTTCCCTGTGCAACTTCAGTGCTATTTCTTTTACTTACAAAAAGCTATTGATCCTGTTTTCAGTCACTAAGGTCCCTTCCACACAGCTGAATAAAATCTGACATTATCCGCTTTGAACTGGAATATTTGGCAGTGTGGACTCAGATAACCTAGTTCAAAGAAGATATTGTGGGATTTTCTGCCTTGATATTCTGGGTTATATGGCTGTGTGGAAGGGTCCTCAGATTACTTTTTAGGTTTGACTGCTGAACTGCTGAACTTGCTGACTGAAAGGTCAGTGGTTCAAATCTGGGGAGTGGGGTGAGCTCCCACTGTTAGCCCCAGCTTCTGCCAACTTAGCAGATGTGAGTAGATCAATAGGTACCACTCCCATGGAAAGGTAATAGCACTCCATGCAGTCATGCTGGCCACATGACCTAGGAGGCATCTACAGACAACGCCAGCTCTTCAGCTTAGAAATGGAGATGAACACCACCTACCAGAGTTGGACATGACTAGACTTAATGTCAAGGGATACCTTTACCATATATATATAGAAAATTTATACTCTGCCCATTTTTGACCTCCAGGGAGGGACTCAGGACAGCTAACAACAGGCAACAATTCGATGCTGACACATTATAAACACATAATAAAACACAATCAAATACCTAAAAATAAATATAAATACAAATTAAAACAGTTTTCCCTTTAAGGAAAAGAAAACCATCTCTTGGTTTCTAAATGTTACAAATTACCCTGGATGTCTCTATTTAAAGCACTAAAATGTCTTCCATTTGAAATGTAAACGTCTGTATCAGAATAAGTCAAGAATATTTTATGTCAGCTACACCAGATATATTGGCAAGAAAGAACATCTATAAGGCACAGGACAAGTTAAAGTAATCCACAGAAATCCTAGCAGAACCTACGACTCAATCCAAGGGGTCATTATATATATATCATGACTGTGGCAAACTGTAAATGGAGCAATTTGAGTGGAAGAAAGTATCAGAACTAGAATGGAGCAGAAATCCAAATGAAAGCTAGGTAAAATGAGACTTATAGTGAAATCCTATATGTACAATTGGGATCGAATCCCAAAAAATGTGCATAAGATTGTCGTTTCCTTGAGAATGAAGAAAGAGAAAAGCAAGGAACAGTTTATAAAAATCCCAAATAAAATGTAGATACAACTAATCGCTAGATACAATAAAAACAACATTGTGAAGCACATTTTTTTCATGATATGTAGTCAGACCAGAAAACAACTACAGATAGCCATAATATCCTATCGTTTCTAAGACATTATATCATAAGAAAGTAAACCGCTATTATCAGGATGTAATAGCTGCAGGATAAGATTAGTAAGGTTATTAAACTTATAGCCCAGGAGGTAACTGCACTCCAAAAGAAATGACCGAATGAAACAAAATAGGGAAAGTCACATAGTTTCAAGATATGTAACTCTTTTTTTTTTGGATACAGCATAATTATGTTTCAGAGAAGGAAATACAATTGCAATATAAGCTTCAAGTCCAGTGGTTCTCAACCGGTGGGTCCCCAGATATTTTGGCCTTTAACTCCCAGAAATCCTAACAGCTCGGAAACTGGCTGGGATTTCTGGGAATTGGAAGCCAAAACACTTGGCGACCCACAGGTTGATAACCACTGGTCTAGTCCAGTATGCACTGATGCCACCATATTCTATTAACATATGGCAATATTTAACAGGAAGTGGCAAGGTTTCCAACTTTCAGCAAGATTCCAAGCAAACAGATTTTGTTTTTCCCAAAGGTATAAATGACATTGATGTTCCTGCTGGAGAAGTTGACTAGACTGCTTTCAGTTTAGCATTCCAGTGGCAACACATTTACCAAAATTGTTAAAGTCAAGTTTAAAAATAAATCCCAGATGAATTTCTGGGAGAGATTAGTCACGTATGTTACACATGTATTTTTAAAATGTTTTTACCATATTTCTTGGTAGTGTCTACGGTAAGAGAGTTCATACAAAAATATATCTCACTGGGCTAAATAAAAGCATACTAGGTATTTTGGTATCCCCATTGGCTTTTACTTGATTAAGGGAAACGGCTTCATTATTAGAGCAAAGTACAAAAATCCCCTGCAGAATTGAAGAACAATTTTCCAAGTGCATTGGCATGCAGGTATGAGAAAGGTATAATATCATTTTCTAAACATACAGTCATCAAAATTGGATTTTATTGATATTTCAATGAGATTTAGAATGACTAGCTTATCTAGAAAAGATTCAGAATGCAAGGCACTCCTGAAAAAAAGACAAGAAAAACTATTCTTCATTATAATCATTTTTCTATCCCTATTTTCCTCACAGCAAGAGTATAAAAGTTTTGAAATTTCCTTTCACTACCAATGACATATCATTAAATTATTCCAACCACAGACGTGATAAAGAGACATGGATATAGTAAACAATTATTCAAATGGCTATATTAGATTTTTTTGAGTAATTTGATTGTATTGAATGTGGCACCATTAAGATGATGATCAGGTACTTTGTAGTTCTCCCTGCAGCATCAAGAAATGGGCATTGGAGCCATATTTTGGATTATATATAATGATGCTGTAGTGGAGGCGATATGCAAGAAACTATGCATTATATAGGCAGGTTCTTAAATTACAATACATTTTTAAAAGACAGTGAGTCACATCTGCTTTTTTCATTTTATGCCCACAGTAATAAGGTTAATCCCAAGGAACAATAACTCTGTGCCACTACAAAATGTGATATAATAATCAACAAGTTTTATATGATAATGAAGGGACACTGTATAGATTGTTTAGTCCAGAGGTCCTCAAACTTTTTAAACAGAGGGCCAGGTCACAGTCCCTCAAACTGGAGGGCCGGATTATAATTCGAAAAATACATGAATGAATGCCTATGCACACTGCATATATCTTATTTGTAGTGCAAAAAACTCTTTAAAACAATACAATACAATAATTAAAATAAAGAACAATTTTAACAAATATAAACTTATTAGTATTTCAGCGGGAAGTGTGGGCCCGCTTTTGGCTGATGAGATAGGATTGTTGTTGTTGTTGTTGTTGTTGTTGTTGTTGTGTGCTTTCAAGTCATTTCAGACTTAGAATGACTCTGAGCGAGGGCTGAGTAAATAACCTTGGAGGACCATATTCAGCCCCCAGGCCTAAGTTTGAGGACCCCTGGTTTAGTCTGATGATCAAAATTATGTGGAAATAAGACCCACAAGTCACCGGCAGAAGAGCATAGAAATTCTAAAGTCAATTAGAAATGTAAAACTGCTCCCTGATCACAAAGATGTCAAATGTTTGCTATGTGTCCCAAACCTGACCAGTTTATACACAGAGAGTGTCTCCATTGGCTAGTACATCCTGGTACAGTTCAGAGTAGAAATGTTCTGGACTGGCCATGGAGGTAGCCACCCACCCCATCTTGAACCTGTAGTGAATCAGAGTATACATGGTCCAGCCAAGCCAATATTTCATTGGCCCTATGGGGCAGTACCCCTCACAGGAGCTGTCTGAGCAGAAGAGGCAATGCTGAGGTCTCCTGCAGCAGACTGCAATGCTCCAGAAGGAGCAACAGCTGCATGTCACCACAGTAGAAGTCCATGGTGCAGATTCTGTTCCAGGGGAGGTTCACGAGGCCTTAAAAATTGCTATGGAGAAGCAACAGTCCCATTTCACAGATCTGATGCATGAGAAGGTGGAAGAGCTGGAGCACCACTGCATACACTTATTGGGAGAAACACATGATAGGTGAATACATTGTGCTGCACCAGAGCCAAAGGGCTATCGTGAAACAGCACCACCAGAAGAAGGAGGAATACATGAGCCAATTGGCCCTGGGCAAGGAAGAAATGAAGATAAAGTTAATGGAGCTGCAGGAATTGGTGAAGCACTTGGTTGGTGAGAAAAATGACTGTTATGTAAAGTATATGGCAGCAGCCCTCACAGTACTGGCTGTGTTGCCATCACTACTCCCATATGGCCACAGAAATCCATGTGAGCTCCTGGCCATTGCAGGCAACTCTTGCTAAATCAACAGAAGCACACATTCATTCAGGCAGAAAGAGGAGGCAATCACCTCAACCTCTTCCTGGTTCTGTGGACTCCTCTGATGATGTCAGCAGAGGAGTCATAATCATTTCCTCCAAGATGGCCAGGGGCTCACACAGAGCTCTACTGCCATCTGGGAGTAGCAATGGCAACCAAACAGGCATGATCCATTTTCATGCACTGATTAATTTATATTATTATTATTATTTATTAACTTTATTTGTACCCCGCTAGCATCTCCCGCAGGACTCGATGCGGCTTACACAGTGTAGATTAAGATCTACACTCCTATAAGTGAGCATCCTGACCACTACATTTTCCATCCATTTGACACCAAACTCAGTTGTTAGCCTATTATTTCCCTTTGGCTTTTGAAAGCCAAAATAACACGTGTAGTGAGAAGCAGCAGGAATGGCAATTATCTACTAGCTCACTTGCTCTCTCACTAGAAAACCAGCCACCTACTAAAGAAGAAACAACAACTGTACTCAACAGCAAATGCAACAAGGAACTGATTGGCTCTCTAGGGTAGGGAAGCCCTGAGGTAGTCTTGCCTGAGGTCAAACAGTTGCTGAAATAATATATAACTACTTCAAATGGGAGCAGCCACATACAATTGATGTTTCAAAGGACGAGAGAAAAGGATCCAATCCCAAGGTGGTTTGGTCTAGCTGTGAAGACCAAAGAAGGAAGAGTTTTAATTTCAAGGCTTATGATATCTTGCTGAATACCTGCAACAGCTTATGGATAAGGATCAGGATAAAATATTATTTATTCTGCATTTGGAATAAATACAATAAGTTTTAAGAGTGAGGATTCCAGTGAACATGATGCACAACAACTTGCTTCTTAACTTCGCTGACTTGGTTGCAATCAAATACTTGCACAGCAATTCCCACTACCTCCCCTACTCCAAAAATGGGAAGCAAGTTCGGACTCCTTTGGGAGATGTATGGTAAAATCATGCAAAGAGCCTTCCTACAAGAGTCAGATCATCAACCTCGCCACTCCTCCATCTCCACTAGAATGCCATTGTCTAGAGCAGGAAATGGAAGAGACAGTGGATACCACAAAGGAAGTTTGTGAGCATCTGAGAAGTGACATCCAAGTTTTTTCCTTATGTTTCCCTTCCCTTGAGAAAGGCCATGTTAGGGAGCACTGCACATTACTATTGAAATACACTGTCAGGAAGTGATTACTAGCAAAGCACAGAATATATATGAGGGTGGCATTCTGGGGGCTGTTTGTGTGTGTGTGTGGAGGGGGAGAACAGACACATCAGGGTAGCCCAATACTATTGAGTCCTTTCAAGAACACAGAGATCATAACTCATCCTAAGAAAGTTTTTCACATGCTCAGATAAACTGCTAAAAATGCAGAATGAAAACAACAGCATTTACTTTTATCAAATGGAGCATTGTCAAGATGTTTTCATATGGTTTGGGAAAGATACACTATTCTAGTTTTGGCAAAATAAAGATCAAAGACTGGCAGTTACTTTGTTCTATACTGTAAGGGATGCTTCAGTTCAGACTTGATTGCCATGCTGACAACCTCACAGTCATTTCCTCCAAATTCTGAATGTTTCAACGTTCCAAAGAGATTTGTCTGCTGCAAAGAACAAACACTGCAGCAGACTTTGTTCTCCCCAAAGGACAATCTATGCATTGGTTTCCAGACATTTAAACAAAATGATCTCGATATGAAGAACCTAATACCCTCTCCCAGCTTATTCATAAAGCAATTTCACAGACTTGGAGAAATGTATCTTCAAATAATAATTCCTGGGCCGGAGTTACCATGGCCGGTTGAACAGACGTCTTTCCTCCAGCTCTTGTGGAAATATAGCAAAAAAGCAGTGA